>JBBYHH010216823.1:0-22151 GCA_038382905.1 Daphne laureola | reverse complement strand
GAAGATCAACCATGAGCACACGGAAAGTCCAATAGCAGCAGATGTATACTTCACCCAGTTTAGAGTTGCGTATGTTGGTCTTCTGAATCTTGTGATTAAAACAGAAATTAACAGCATCTAGGAAGGAAATAAGCACATTAAGTTAATAATTCTCACCATAAGGGACAAGTAGATGTCCAACAAATCCATATTTTTGTAGAACCAGTCCATGATATCAGAGTAAGAGCCTCCAAATGACAATCTCTTGAATCTTAATTGAAATGGAACTTCATGCATGTGTCACCAAGTAAGATACAAGAGGCATATTCAAGTGTCTACCAGATGTGAAATATCAACCATTTCAGTCCCCAACTGACAACCTCTAAATAACTCTTATCTCTCTAGCCTTCATCATCATGGCATTAATTGCCTCAGCTAGCAAGATAAAAAGGAAGGGGGAGAAAGGATCTCCTTGATGGATACCCGTCTCCATGGAGAACTCCGATGTCGGGTTGTCGTTTACAAGGACAGAAACACGAGTCGATGACATAACCGAATCCAAGAAATCCCAATTGAGGCAGTGATAAGCTTTGGAAAAGTCAATCTTTAACAGCAGTAGCTTCTTCTTGACGAAATCTGCCCATTTTACCAGTTCATTTGCAACTAGGATGCCATCTAAAATCTGTCGACCACCCACAAAAGCATACTGTGTTTTTTATATAAAGCCTGGAAAGAATGGCTTCATCATTTCCGTAAGTACCTTAGCGAGGAGTTTGTATTGACAGCGAACCAGACTGGTGGGTCAGAAATCTGCCAAGATGAGGGGATCATCCACTTTGGTATCAGAGTAATGAAGGTAGCATTGCGGCCCTTTGCAAATTTCCCGCAGTGTTCGAATTCCTTCATAAAAGCCATTACATCATCCTTCAGAATCTCCTAGTGCTTCTTAACAAAGTTACGAAAGAATGAAACGTCTTCCCAAGCTATTAAGAATCAAAGAAATGAGAACTAAACTCCCAACGATATTTGTTCCCCCAACAACGAAGCTATATTGGATTCACATGATCAACCAAAGTCTGAACATCTTTACTTTCTGGTCATGCTCAATACTATACTAAACAAAAACATTTGTACTGAGACCCAAATCCTTATATCAAATACTGCCCTCATCCATTAATGTGTTCCCAATAAACAACAAAAGCTTGCAAAGCAATAGAAAAAGGCTTAATAGTGATTACAATAATCAACAAACTCATGGGAAGAGAAGAAATGGATTGAACGAAGGAAATCAGTACGCGTCCAATTATTGTACCAATTTTTAAGGCAACCCAACATTAAGAAACTTGAAGAAACAACATTGTGGCGTGCAGCTGCAAGATGCTCATTTCTCATACAAGCATACAACTAACAAAGTTGCAACATGAAAGGCAAACGAAGTCAAACTTTGCCACTATACTGTTTCCATGAACTTGTATTGTTGACTGATATTAGAAAATGAATAAAAAACGAATTTTAGAACAATTAATCGACTCAAAAATCTTCACACCACTGACTCAACATGGTTGGGGTTAAAGTGCAGTATAATGATGATATACAAAATACCAACTTTCTTAAAAAAACAAAATCACATCAGCTAATGGTAAGCTCTATACAGCAATTGGCTCCCTGTCATCACCAGCAGTTGATGTTTTAAGAAATAGAGGAGGCTAAAGGAGTTTAACAAAGTCTCAGAATTGCCCTAAGCAAGAAAATAGACTCCCCCTACTTTGGATAAGAAATGACTTCACATTCATCTTAATTTTCAGACAAGTAATCTCATTTCATACAAGTAGACCAGGATACCTCTCCACTCAACTTGTGATGAACTGAGCAAGCCCAAACTTGAACTCCATTCCTATCTGTATTAATAACCAATACTTCCAAAAAGGAAATACAAACACAGCAAAGCCTACACATATTTCTTTTCAAGTCATCTACCTACAGCCGCATCCAAAGCTTATCATGAACGTAAGTTTGTCAATTCAAGTCCCCAACTAAGTAATTGCACAAACAGAGAACCTTAATTCTTGACCTAATTCAAAAGTACTCAATTGGTAGATAATTAATTAACGGAGAAAAACAAGAATTGGACTGGGAATACCTTGGCCTATAAACGGCCCTGGTGAAAGCAGCTTGCGGCATATTCTCTCTCTCTCTCTCTCTCGTCTACTACCCGCCCCTGCTCTGCCTCTGGCCCTCTGCAGCTCGTCGATGAGTCCTCCTCCCTCGCTCGCCTCTACAGGCAACAGCCTCAACTCAACAGCTCGACGTCGACGATGCTCGCCGTCGCCGATTGCGAAGACTCAGCCGAATCGAATGGATTCGATTATATGCTTCAATTCTGGGGTAGGGATTTAATTTGGGATTTTATGGGGTAGGGATTTCGATTTGGTCAGGGAAGAATAGATAGATAATAGAGAAAGAAGGGGCTGGGTTCGGCTGGGCAGGGCTGGATTTGGGGCTGGGGCTGGGGCTGGGCTTATTAGTTAGGGGAAATATAAAGTAGGGGCTGGGCCTATATTTATTAGGTATTGGGTTAACATTTCGAGTTCGTGTTACATGCAGGTTATCGGGCTAAACCTGACCTGCACCCGAGAAAAACATAAAATTTTGGGTTTGGGTCGGGTTCGGGTCACCCAATGCAGTTTTGTCCTCTGGACAGACCCTAACCTGAGAATTTGGGTTTGGGTTTGGGTTCGAGTGAGGCTGCGGGTTCTGGGTCTGGGCTACACCCCTACTCACAAGGAGTTTTCTCTACCAAATCTTTGGCATCCTTCAGCCCCAAATTTGTAAACGCCCTCACCTCGAACGTCATCTTCTTCAGCTTCACATTGAACGTCGTCTTCTCCGCAACCTTTGCCTAAGCCTAAACCTGAGTCGCACCCGATCCATCAGCAGAGGCATTTTTGGAAGTGGGGTTGGCGACGACGGGATATCGATTGAGGTCGAGCTTATGGCGAAGTAGGATGTTGTAATCATTGAGTTCCGAAGAACAAACTCGATTCCAGAAATTTATGAACGTAGAAACAAAGAGATTTGGCTGGGGTGGAGGTGTGAATTTGAGTGTCGGCTGACGGAGGAGTTAGAATGCAACGACAAGCCCATGGGGCTGAGGACAAGAGTGTCGGTTCTGGACGAAGTCATAGGCAGGACGACGGTTGGGAGCCCTCGTACGCGATGAGGGGTCAAGGCTAGTGCCCGACGCTCGTAGTGGTTTGCCGGAGGTGTAGACATGGCCACTTGTACAAGTAAGTTAAAATAAAACGCCGCCAAGTCATCTAATTTTCATCCACATCAGCGCCAGGTCAGACCAGCGTGGCATTTTAACGGAAGAGTGGCAAACGGAGTCCATAAAACATAAACTAATGGTAAAAAAGAACGGAATTTTGAAATAATGGCAAAAATGGTCTATCGACCAAACATTGATGGCAAAAACGGTCTTTTTCCGGAATTGTGGGTATAAGTAAAGCACACAAGTGCAAAACTACCACAAGTACAAAATCAGTGACCGATTCGTGCAAAATTAAAAAGTTTAGGGATTTATTATATTTGTTGCCTTGATGTAAAATTGGCCACTTTCTTATTTAGTGTTAAACCTATCAAGCTTTTTATTTGCACAAAACCATCATCTTCTTTGCTAAAATCAGTCTCTTCATCCACTGATCCAAAAATGTGAGCTTCATGCCATAGACTAGAAATACCTCATCATCTCTCTCTCTCTCTCATAGCTACAACCACAGTGTTGCGTTTATCAAGTGTATCATAGTGAAACACAATATCTATAACAAGAGAAATAAAGGACTTATAGAAGATGACTGATTCATGAAAATTCTGTGGGAGAGATACTACTTGACATATGTTATCGTCCATTAAACTTATTGTGCCTCCGACAACGGAAAGAAAAAGAAGAGATATGCACTAACCTAAACCTATACCTATACCTAAACCTAAACGAGATGGGTTTTATTTTAGTGGTGTGGTAGTCTGGTTGGTGTTTTAAATTTTGATCAAACGGTTGTGATCAATCTCGCAATCAAAATGATTCTTTTAGTCTCTTGGGGCAAGGTGCAATGGCTAGCTTGTCTTCCGGATAACGTGGCGTCCCGAGTTCGATTCTCAATCTCAACATGAAAAAAATACATGTGAACTAGGGAGTGAACAAAAGTGACTATGTTTTGGCCGAATATTACGTGTAGACCTATATCCACGGTCCAATGAGACGGGCTAGTCCAGTGCATTACCCAGTCAAACTTTAGGAGTATTAAATTTATAATGGTTACAATTTGATTATCCTATCTTATCATACATCATCGTATTCCACTTTCGTCATTCTATTCCATTTTATTTATTGTGACAACCAGACATGCCTTAAAGTTGAACAATTACATATAAAAACCGTCAACCATTTTATCAAAATTGTAACTTATAGATCTAAAGAGCTAATAATGGTAATATATAAGTAACTTTCCATGAAACAATGTAAAGTTTTAGACTTAAACTGTAAAAACGCAAAATGTTAAATAAAAAATCATTCTTTTTTACGAGACTAAAAAGTTGTAGCGATTTTGTGAAATTGCCCTTTTGATAGGCCGGCCTTCAGTAGGTGTTAAATCCTTGTTATTTCCCCGTTCCCTCCCTGTCTTCTTCCTGTTCTTCCCCTCTGGAATTTTATTAGGCGAATAAGATTTTGATCGCTGAATCTTCTTCAAATTTATTACACGACATTCTGTTGAATCACCCACTTTGACCATCCACATTCATCCTCCCAATCTCTTCTTTTATGGAAATTTCCAGCCGGATCCATGGCCACAAGCTTTAGATTTCCCGTCAATTCCTCTTCATCAGAATCTCGTTTTCACACTAACCAAACACCCACCAGATCCAGACCCATATAGGAACCGATTCCCTTTTCCGGGCTAAAATGTCAGCTTTCGGGGAAGAGAAACGACTACCCAATTCCTCCAACATGAAGAGCAGCAGCAAAATGTTCACGATCGGGCTCGTCTCGTCATGGTACTCCTCCAACATCGGCGTTCTGTTGCTCAACAAATATCTGCTCAGCAACTACGGTTTCAAGTACCCAATCTTCCTCACCATGTGCCACATGACCGCGTGTTCTTTGCTTAGCTACATCGCCATAGCTTGGTTGAAGATGGTCCCGATGCAGACGATCCGGTCTCGTGTCCAGTTCTTCAAGATCGCCGCCCTCAGTTTGGTCTTCTGCGTTTCAGTGGTTTTTGGGAACGTCTCGTTGAGGTTCTTGCCGGTGAGCTTTAACCAGGCAATTGGGGCTACGACGCCGTTTTTCACCGCCGTTTTCGCCTACTTGATGACGCTTAAGAGGGAGGCATGGCTCACCTATGTCACTCTCATTCCGGTTGTCACTGGTGTTGTCATTGCTAGTGGGGTATGTATGAATATAGTTTTGGTTGTTTTTGTTTCAATTCATTTTCTGTTTTGGTAGATAGAGATGGAAGATATTAGTTCAGTTTGGCTTGGTTCAAGTGGAGTTTGGATTTGGTAGAATTGAATTGGTTCAAAGCTTTAGTTCTATGTATTCGATTCAGTTTGGCTTGGTTCAAGTGGAGTTTGGATTTGGGAAGCTTTGAATTGGTTCAAAGCTTTAGTTCTATGTAAGTGATCTTAGCTTAGTTTTTGCTGAATGATGAATAAATTTTGGTATGATAACCCTGAACTATGCTCAAGAGCTTTTCCATCTAGGAATGGGGTTGGCAATTAAAAGTTTTAACCCTTGCTCGCTTTCTAAAACAATAGATTGAAGATTTTATAGCTTCTATTTTAATTGAAGGGGCCTGAGTTGCCCAAGTTAGGGGAGTGCATATGTTTCACAAAGACATGAGCTTTATGCGAACCAGCTAAATTTGGTAGATAGCTTTTGAGTTTGGTTCATTTCTAATCTGGAACTTAAATTTTTCAGAGAATCCTTAAGACTAGCAGTTTTCCTCAACTTTTTGTCATGGTTTGTGAAGTGTTATATAAGTGGGTGACTTGGAATTTGATATTCTATTTAGTTCAAGATACCTAGAATTTTCTCTCTTACATTTGCAAGGATAGCCAATATTTTGATCGTGCTTAACAGAATTCTGATTCTGATTTCTCATTTCTTTTCTTTTTTGGTCCTTTCATGATTGTAGGGTGAACCAAGTTTTCATCTATTTGGATTTATCATGTGTATTTCGGCTACTGCAGCAAGAGCGCTGAAGTCGGTTCTACAGAGTATATTGCTTTCCTCAGAAGGGTAAGTTTTATTATCCACCTATGTTACCTTGTTGCATACTTGCATATAATTGAGGGCTACATTAGTAGATTCAGTTTAGTGGTTCTGAGGCCAACGGTTACTGAAAGGCAGTGTTGCTTTTACAGGGAAAAGCTGAACTCTATGAATCTACTTCTCTACATGGCACCAATAGCAGTTGTTTTTCTTCTTCCTGCGACATTGATTATGGAGAAAAATGTAGTTGGAATTACACTTGCTCTTGCCAGGGATGATATGAAGATCGTCTGGTATTTATTGTTCAACTCGTCATTGGCATATTTTGTGAACTTGACCAACTTTCTGGTCACAAAACACACGAGTGCCCTGACTCTGCAGGTAATGGTTCTTTTAATTGATATCCAGCTGTTTTTCTCTTTTGAAGTTCTGAAAATAGGATAGTTTTTGTATGGCGAAGGCGTAAAAAGTCTATATTATCAAAGCAATTGTAAGTACAGAGGCATCGTTGATATTGGTATGGTCCATTACACTATTCAGAAAGGGGAAATCTAACAGTTTAGAGGTCTTGTTCATTGTTAAACAAATAAATTGTGAGATCGTGGGAGTAAGTTACTTCCTGGAATATCCCTAAAACACTTTAAAAAGGTTTGGTTGTTCAGAAATACTATGTGGCTGCATGTTTCTGTTCTTTTAGGAACTGCAGTCTTTCTGGGGAATTCTGAAGCTGTCGTTGTTTTTTTAAGAGACAAAATTCATATATAAATGTGGATAAATGAGAATTTTCGATTCCCCCACTTACTAATGCCTATCTAGCAATTTTTTTTAATAAATAAATAAATAAATCTAGATCGATATTTCCAACTGCACGAGCATGATGGACTTGGTGTTTTTGTCGTGCTTATTTCAGTAAAGACTCCCATCTAACTTGTACAGATCTATTCACTGACTAGCTATATTTTGAGGGTCAGCGTTAGAGAAAGCGAATGCAATCGCTTTATCTATACAAAGTAGAACAAATATAAGAACCATCAGTAATGACTAGAAAAATGGAACATGCGTTTAAATGCACTATATCTGCATTTCTGCCAGCTTGACTTGTTCAAAAGTTAAAATTTCAATGAAGCGTACGCTAAAGGCAATTTGTTCTTGCAGGTCTTAGGTAATGCAAAAGGAGCAGTAGCTGTAGTTGTTTCTATTTTGATATTCAGGAATCCAGTGTCAGTCACTGGAATGCTGGGTTATACTCTCACTGTCTTCGGAGTCATATTGTATAGTGAAGCCAAGAAACGGAGTAAAGAAACGAAGTAAATCAAGCTTCCCCCGCCGAAGCCTGGTAATGTAAAAGGGTGCAACTTGCAGATGGCGTCTAAATTTTTCAGTTCCCGGAAGTTTGAGGAACCGCACCGCTTTGTATTGGCAACAGCTGCAGGTTAGCAGAGGGAGCTTCACATGATTGACTGATTCATCTAACTTCCTAGCTTTGGGTTGCAGAAGGGCATGGCAATGCATTGCCCCTTTTTTCAAGATTCCTTGAGGAAAGGCTTTTGATGCATTAGGTTATGTTGCTGGTGAATCTGTTGCTAACATTTCTGGTATAGGATTGATTATTGGAGAAAGCCAATTCTTTACACTGTCTTACTTTCATACTTTGCTTCTTTGTTTATTTGGTAAGAGAGAATGTTTTACTACCGCCGTACATTCTTCCAAAAGACTCCTGTTAATGGAAACCACAATCTTAAAGTTCTCTAACTCCACTCATCAGATTGTTAAGGATGTGTTTGTACTTGTCAATCTATTTGTTTGGCCTTGTTGACAATAATTGTTTCAATTAGTTATAGTATTTTGAATAATTTTTTAATGGTTAAGATCAATAATTATAATTAAATCCAAAAAACTATCCGTAAATTTTTTTTCAACTAAAATAAGCTATTGTTGGTTGTTTGAGTTTTAGTGGCTTTATTGTTGCTCTTACTAAGTCTAGTTTAGTCAATTTTTCATTGTTTCCGACTTACTTATTATCTAATAAAATAGATTTTACACGTTCAAAAAAAAAAATTAAAATTAAAATGTATTAGTTACTCGGAAAAAACATATCCAAATATCCAAAGGTTTGATCTCGGGTTGAAGTGAGTTGCGGCTCTACAATGTCCATTTAGACTAAATTTGACTTTCTATTTAGCTCAAGCCTCAAGCTACACTGATCATATCGAGCTGAGATCTTGACGCTTGAGCTTGAAAGAATTCAACTAGAATCAATCTTGAGCTTAGTTATTTGATAAAACCTCGATTTGTTAGCAGCCTTAACATCGATGATAACAGTGCTATGTATTTTATCAATATTTGTTTTTGCTAAATTACCTACTACTCCCTTAGACTATGTTAGTTCACTAACTTTAGTCTCTGAACTAAAATTTGTGATCACTTAGTCCCTAAGTTATGTAAGTCCTAGTATTTTAGTCATTTGACTCAGTAACTCGGCATCGGTGAGCTTAACACCGTCAATTACTTAACGGTTTAGGGTCATATTTGTATAAATTTAAAGTTTTGAATGCAGAAAAAGATAAAAAAAATGGAGGGGGAAGCGGTGATGACTGGAACGATATGACAGTAGGGTGGTAGACACGAAGAAAGGTTGTTGGGGATGAGAGTATTTTTTATAAATCTAATAGGTTCAGGATGTTTAGGTGTAGATTGGAAAAACATTTAGGACCATAATAGGTATTTTTTTCCTAAGGTCAACTAGCATGGCTAAATTACCTATTTCTCCCCTGAACTATGTTAACTCGCTCACTTTAGTCTCTGAACTAAAATTTGTGCTCACTCAGTCCTTGAATTATGTAATTTCTAGCACTTTAATCCTTTGACTCAGTAACTTGACGTCGTTAAGCTTAACACCGTCAATTACTTAACGGTTTAGGGCCATATTTGTATAAATTTAAAGTTTTGAAGGCAGGAAAAAAATAAAAATCAAATGAAGGGGGAAGAGGTGATGACTGGAACGATAGGGCAGTAGGGTGGTAGGCACAAAGAAAAGTTATTGGGGACGAGAGTATTTTTTATAAATTTAATAGGTTTAGGGTGTTTAGGTGTAGATTGAGAAAAAAAAAAATAGGACCATAATAGGTAATTTTTTCTAATGTCAACTAACATTGATATGGTCAAAGAGACAAAGTGATTAACGTTGCATAGTTCAGGGACTGAGTTAAAACGAATTATAATTCAGAGATTAAAATGATTGAGTCAACATAATTCAGTGGAGTAATAGGTAATTTGGCCTTTTTTTTCTTTAGAAAGCGGACTATATTATTTCAAGAAGAAAGTAGTAGTGTGCCAAAATAAGAACCTAGTCTCCATAGATGAGTGGTAGAAGAGTCTACCATAGGACAGGAAAATAGCAAGCTAATCACGTAGCCCTGATATGGTGAGGTGGAAAAGCACCCTAAACCTCGGCATAAAACAAACTAAACAGCTACAAAATAAGCAAATAGATAACGGGCAAACACCTGTTAGGACGCCCGAACAAAACCAACCACTATCATTTGGCGAAGACGTCTAATCACTCTAGGGATGCCAAATCAGCTTTCGATCCAGCCTAAAAGACCACTCCACAACATACTCAAAACGGAACGTGGCATAAAACTACTTCATAGAAGCTAAACATCGCATGTAGTCTCTGCTAAGCAACACAACCATCAACACCAAATAAAAAACAGACGATCAAACCAACATGAGCCCCGTCCCGAGTCCCTTCGAATGCCACTCGGCGGCTACGAGTTATCTAGAGGGACCCAAAACCCAGACAACTTGATAAGCATGGGCTCATACCTCCTGACAGGGTGAGCCATCAATCTTGATCTAATTGTTATGTTTGAATGAGCATAGAGGTTAAGAAGAGTAGACTAGGGATGTTGGGCGCAACTTAAAAGGACCGGGGAGGGAATAGGGATGGCTAGCGAGGTCGCGACTACTGTTGGGGAGGGCTAGGGAAGCTGCAATCGCCACTAGGACAGTTGTAAATGCCCCACAGCCACAAGTGGGTGGTGAAAGATAAGTTGGTTGCCAGGGTTGGAGTGGGTGATAGAAACGTTAGATACTCCCTGAGTGTCTGAAAAATTATACATATTTATTTTTTTGGGTTAACTCTAAAAAGTTATACATTTTTTTTAAATAGAAATCTCTCATCTCTAAAGTTATTAAATTATTTATATTTTATCTTTATTTTTTATATCTCATTTTTTTGTGCAATATCAACTCAAAGATAATTATATCAAATTATATAAAATCCTACATTTACTTTAATCTTAATATTCACAGAAAGTGGAATGTTATTTGTGCCCGGAGGGAGTATAAAAGTTTTCCACTTTGCCTAAAATTATAGTTTTAACTACCTAAGTTACTAAAATGCTCTTAACTTTTATATGGATCCTACCTCGTTAGTCATATCCATTTCAACTTAAGAGAGTGTTTGGTTTACGGATTTTAATAATTCATGAAATGTGAAAATATAGAAAGTATTAATGATAGAAAATAGAAATATATATTTTCACAATCTTGTATTTTGTTCAAAGATTCTAGTAATATGAATTGTACATAGACTATTTTGTAACTTTTACACAAGTTTATGGAGTAATCGTGTAATTTTATAAGTACCATTTTGTAAAATTTATAGAAGTTTAGGGACTAAATGTGTAATTTTTAGTTATCATTTTGTAATTTTTTTTAAAGTTTAAGGACTAAATATGTAAATATAAAATATTTGGAGGCTTTGTTGTAAGTTTTTAAATAAAATAATTATATGGATTCTAAGAATACATTGTTTATAGTTGGTACTCTAAATCCAAAAATTTCTGAAGGATGAGGAATCTTAGGATTAAGAAAATGATTGTGAATTATTTTCCAAAATGAACCAAATACAGAATTTCATGAATTCATAGGATTTTGAAAATTCATATCCTATTCGGTTCCTTCTCGGGTACCACAATAGATTTAGTTAGATTTAGTTAGGTACTCGTGCCTAATAATTTACTACATCTCTCCCGTAAAGATTGAGACATTTGACTTTTTACTTTGTGTTTGACTAAATTTTTAGTAAAGATGAATTTGTTAAAAATAATTTTAAAAAATATATTTAGAGATTAGACACATTCATTTAATATATGCATATAAATTATTTGACATTATATGTCAACATGTTAAAGAAAAAAATCATAAATTAAATGTTAAAAACAGAATGTTGCAATCTTTATAGAACGAATGGAGTATCACATTTAATCAATTCTAGCCCTTAGATTAAAAATCTATTACCTAGGTTATAGGTAATCCAATTAAAAGTGAAGGAAAAAAAATAAACATTCAACAAAAGAGGGGTGAAAAAAAAAGAAAGACAATTTGAATGCAATTTCTATTTCGGTCATGTTCCATCGTCTGCCACCACCACACATTGAAACTTGCTTCTTCTTCAAGAAATGGAACTGAAGTTCGAAGGCTCTAACAGAAGCTCTCAGATTCATGTAAATATGTTAATTTACTTTGTTTTACTAACTTGAAATTTGAAATGCGAATTTAGTAAAGTTTCGAGTTATGCTCTATTTAAATGTTATAGAGCGTGTAATTCATAGAGTGTATATAAGCTCAATGATGAGTTTACCTCGAAAAAAACAATAACAACATTTAGTAAGCTACAAACGAAAATTTAACAACATTTGGTAAGCTACAAACGAAAATTCTTGTGGTAGATATGACAATCGGAGGTATATGACATCCATTATTCTTAAAATACCATTAGACATTTTAAGAATGACATTCAACTTAAGTGGAATGAAATTCATTGGGTTTAAAGTGAGCCAAGTAGCAAAATCGGTGTAACCAAACACCTTTGATTTTACTCATCCCATTTGATTAAGAAGAGACTATCAAAGAGGCAGTCTCATTCGATGCGTTAATGTTACAATTTACTTGTTAGCATTAATGTGTTTAAATTACTAGCTTGTAAAAAAAACATGACTTGCGAGAACAAATGATATTCATATTCACTTAAATGATATTCCAATTAATAGAAATGACATTTATTTTCAAGTAAAGTCCATTTTTAGTCCATTAACTATAGCGTGTATCCTATTTTAGTCTCGTTTTAAGAATTCGTCCTATTATAATCCTAAATTCATGATTTTTGTCCTGTTTTGGTTCTTCCGTAAAAAAAAATTGTTAATTGAACCGTTAATTAATGTAATTGACTATAATGCCCATGTTTAAAATTGCAGTTTGTTCCACAAACTTGTAATAAATGAACATACAAGTTCTAAACTCATGATTTCTTTCACTTCTCTCTCCTGCTTCATTCCATCTTCAATCTTCAATTTCACTCCTCTATCCTGATTCACCAGAAGCAAACTCGTCGGAGGCCCGTTGAAGTTTGTTCGTGATTCATCAGAAGCAAAATCGCAGATCCAGCAATAGATTCATCGAGCTCGACGGTAGCGCCCGTTGAAGTTTGTCTGTGATTCACTAAAAGCAAAATCGAAAGTCCAGCCATAGATCTGGCGAGCACGATGACGGCGATGTTGAAGTTTGTTCGTGTTTCAGAGCCGACGCCGATAGATCTGGTCTGGAGATAAGCCGACGCCGATACACCTCGCCGTAACCTAGTGCCCCTTGTCGGAGGCCCGCCGAACCCGCAGAAAATCACATAGGTGGGTAGATCGCGGTGGCTGGTCCCTCCTCGATCGACTGTGCGTTGGGATCTGTTCGTCCCTCCTCGATCTCCCCCATATCTGATGAGGAATATCATTAGATCGGCTATGTCAGAGGCGGTCAATGCCGAACTTGGAAGAAGACTCATCGTTGAAGCCTCTCTTGTGTTAGATCTGTGTTCAGGTGTAGTTCTACTAGTATTGGTGGAGGAGATGAAATGATGAGATGAAGAGACTTTGTTCGATCTTTTGATTCAAGATTAGTTTTGTTAGATCTTTGTTCACATGATGATTAGGAACATGATGATGATGATGATGATGATGATGATGAAAGATGAAGAGATTGAGGGGAAAGAAACAGAAAAAATATTAGGGATGTGTATGTATATTTATTAAAAGTTTAGTAGTCATATATCTATTAAATGTGTAATTAGATAATAATTTTAGAGGTATTTCAGTAAAAATAATCTAATTAACGGTCAACAAAACGGTCAAACAGACGGAAGGACTAAAACAGGACAAAAAAACATGATTTCAGGATCAAAATATGACGAATTCTTAAAACGGGATAAAAATAAGACACGCGCTATAGTTAAGGGACTAAAAATGAACTTTACTCATTTATTTTCACATAAATGACATTCTTACCAGAATTAAGATTTAACATACCAATAAATCACTTTTGTATACCGAGGTTGTCAGTTGTTTTACCGATAATGGTGTTTTATCTTCCGGTAATTACTTAAGAGTTTCACTTTCCCCGATATATAAATTAATTATCAGTAAATAATATGAGCCATTCGATATAAAAAAGATGATGATCGGTAGATGAAAGTTTTCCTAGTAATGGATTATGTTTTTATACCGAGGATGATATTTTTATTTACGGGTAATTATTTGGGAATTTCACTTTCGTCAGTAGATAAATTAATTACCGGTAGATAATATGGGTCATCCGGTATAAAAAATGATGGTGATCGGTAGATGTAAGTTTTCCTACAAATGGATGAGTTTTTTATACCAAGGAAGGATGACGTTTTATCTATCGGTAATTACTTGGGAGTTTCACTTTCGTCGGTAAATAAATTAATTATCGGTAAATGATATGGGTCCTCCGGTATAAATACAGTGATGATCAGTAGATGGAATTTATTCTATCAATGAATCATTTATTTATATCGAGTTGGATATTTTATCAATCAATAATTACTTAAGAGTTTCACTATCGTCGGTAGATAATTTGGATCCTCACATCGATTATCTTTAATGTTTCAATTCTCTCACGTTGATTATTGTTACATACTTAAAATCAATCTTAATTTTTACCTAATCTATCGTTTATTATATCATACATTATACTTACATTTTATTTTCCTTAATAAGTTAAATTTTAAAGCATGTACAACTACATTGTGCTCCATAAGGTGATCACACTTTGGAACATATAATGTCTCACTTAGATACTATCACATCAACTCACATTATTTTACTAATTTAATACTCTCAAAATATTATTTCTGTATAGTTTAATATCATTGTGTCAATGTTGCTCTTATCCACCTCGTAACCTAATCCATTACATTCCTAATTTCACTTTTATTAACTTTGTTACTTCAATTAATCTAATCTAAACGACATCTTTAAAGTATTACCATAATTTCTTTGTATTTAGCACAATTACGTACAAAAGATGCACACTCATAAGATTTATTACGTTTTTAATCTCACTAATATTTTTCTCTGACCATCGTAATTTTCTTTTGTATTATTTTTCATGAAATATAATATATTTTTTATAGTCTGGATTTCCACAATTTTTTTTTTAAAATTCACTAGTTTTTATTTGTGTTGAAAATAACCTCAATTTGATTGTAGAATTACGGATTTTTTTTTAAAAATTAATCTGGTCAACTAAAATCTTATTACTAATAATTTTAAGTAAATATGTAAATGAAGTTGTTGCTTAAAAAATACAAAACGAAAACATTAATTAAAGTTGACACAAAAAAGTACTCAAAAAGCTGGCAGCAACCCAGCAAGTGGCTCAAGTTTACTATTTTAAAGGATTTTTAAATAGTTTATAAAATACTTTATAAACTATAAAATACTTTATAAACTATAAAATACTAGTACTTATAATAAGTAATTATTCCAATTTTGATTTTATTAAAATATGAAAAGATACCTCGAGATAGGAATATAAGTTTTTTTTTTCTCTTTCTTCGGGAGAAGACATACATAGGGAAAAAACACCAAGACGCATATCCCAATAGGCACGCATGATAACCCCATGTGATTTTCTTTGAAGCATCACCGAAATGTGATTAATAATTTGCATAGTTACAATAAAGTTTAAATATTTATTTTATAATTTATTTATTTTATAATTTATTTATTTTATAATTTATTTATTATATACATAAAAATCAGTTTTGTTGAAGATGGCGTTTGTACGGATTCGCCGCTTTATGTTCATATCGGTGACTTGCTGTATTCTTCATGTTGTTTCGATTCGATCAGTGGTCTAGCTGCCTCCAGTGAAATTAAAGTAGTTTATGTTGAATGGTTTGCTTGCTTGTTATGTACCAGTGGTTTTCCAGAAGATGCGGGGTCGAGTCTGCACTCGTCGGCCCTAAGTATAACAACAGTGCGGTTAAATTACGATAGTTTTTAAATCATTAATTGTTAATCGTGGTTTTTTTTATATCTATGGTTAACGGTATTTACGTAATGGTTACAAATTCACATCCAAAACTGATATCCGCGGTTAACAGTTATAATCACGATTATTAAAATAGACCATACTTTTGTTTGTGTTTTCAGCTTTGTTGGTGGTTTTGTTTATTTTCTAAAGATTTATGATGGGAGTTAGATGTTACTCTCTTTTGGATCTTTTTATTTGACTTTTCAGGAACGTCCAATTATGGTGAGTCGATACCAAATAACTCTTTTAAAACATGTGAATGTATCGAAAGCGTATATCATTATGTTCTTTCTATCATAGTGCAAGTGCCATCAGTCTTGAAAAATCTAGTTTGAATGAGTAAGTAAGAGGTTTCTTATGAAAAGTGCTTCTTTCTTTTTTATACTTTAATTTTATTTTCACGTTTGAGAGGCTGGTTGATTGCTCTTGTCAATTTATATGTTTGGTTTGGTCTCTTAAGAAAAGACGTTGATATGAGAATATCCACTAAAATATTATTCTACCATTTACGAAGATGGAAACATTTTACATTTTATTGAATTTTGAGAGTAATAAGTAAATTGGACGAATAAAATTAAAATAATATTTTTGAATAGAATTAAGAGATGAAAGAGAAATAGGTGATGTTATTATTATTATTATTATTATTTTTTATAAAAAACCAAATAATTATTTGGTACCTTGCACTATTACTCTAGGGACAATTAAGAACATGAACTAAAAGTAAAGTAAAGAGGATTTCGAATTATTACTTTTGAACAAAAAAAGATCTTGATCCCGTTAACTTAATATTTGAAAGCACGTCAAAAGAACCAAATCAACAAAATTAAAACTCTTACTTATCTAAAAATAATAATTGAAAGCCCTTATTATTTTATTTTTAATCCAAACTCTTAATTAATGAGAAATAATAGTTCAGTGTAGTGTTATTTGACCTTTATAAAAAAAACGTTTCAACTTGTATGGATAGACAAAAGGGGTATGTTCGGAGGAATAGTCGACCATGTTTGACTGATCGACCAGGCGTTGAATTTGAAGGGACTATATAATGCCCCCAAGACACTAACTAGTCCTCATCAACAAGGCAGCTCCTAAGATTTCTAGTACCCTCATCAACTAATCTATCTACCCTCAGGATCGTCACTGTTCATCAAGTTCCAAACAAACATGAACATGACCCTCCTTAGAAATAAAATCAACTCCTTTTCGCTCCTTCTCATCGTCCTCGCTTACCTTCACCCCCAACTGGCTTCTGCAGCCAGCTGCCATGTGGACGATGAAGCGGGTCTGTTAGGATTCAAGTCGGGTATAACCGATGACCCATCGGGCATGCTTGCGAACTGGAGATCCGGTACAGATTGTTGCACTTGGACGGGTGTGCTTTGCGGATCCCAAGACAACAAACGGGTCTTTGCTCTCTGGCTATTCGGCTCCTCTGATTCCCATCTCACAGGCCGAATCTCACCTTCACTCACAAACCTCAAGTTTCTGGAAACTTTATACTTGCGCTTTCTGGGTAACCTTTCGGGTCCAATACCGGATGTTCTCTTCACTCTACCCAATCTCTATTCGGTGGAGATTGATGAAAGCAAGCTCTCTGGCCAAATACCGCACAACATCGGGCTCATAAATCCCACTTCAAAGCTCCAAGTGTTGAATCTGGAGAAGAATATGTTGACGGGACCAATACCCAGTTCCATTTCTCAGATGAGCGCTCTGTCTCAGATCCAAATCAGCCACAACTTACTCACCGGAACCATACCCACCGGGATCGCTCACTTGAAGAACCTCATGGTGCTCACTCTAAAACAAAACAAACTCTCTGGACCGATACCTGATATTTTCTCATCTTTGCTCCAGCTCTACAACATCGACCTTTCTAGAAACAGCTTCTCCGGTGGAATCCCTCCGTCGCTACCTTCCTTGCCTCCCTTGTATTCGATCGACCTCGGTCACAATTCCCTGACCGGGAAAATCCCTGATTTTGTCGGACGTACACTCGCGACTGTGAATCTTGCATCGAACAAATTCTCGGGAGTGGTCCCAGAAAGCTTGGTCAATTTGCCTAATCTGGACAATCTCAATGTCTCCGGCAACCTGCTCACATCCCCATTCCCTGCGATGAACGTGCCACGCCCAAGATTCATCGACTTGTCCTACAATCACTTCAATCTCGGAGGTATTCCTGAATGGATCACTTCATCCCCTAACGTTACATCGCTGAAACTGGCCAAATGTGGGATCAAATTCAAGCTCAACGACTGGAATCCTATTTCACCTTCCATGTATCAGTCTTTGGATCTGTCGGATAACCAGATCTCCGGCAGCCCGGTGACACTGCTGAAGCGTTTGAGAAATCTGGAGGAGTTTCGAGCTTCAAATAACAAGATGAGGTTCGACTTGGGCAAGCTTAAAATCCCAAAGTCAAATTCTCTGAGGGTGTTGGATTTGTCCCGGAATTTGGCTTACGGGATGGTCCCTGCGGCAGTTTCAGGACTACGTACCCTGAACGTTAGTCATAATCATCTTTGCGGTCGCCTTCCGCCGACGAGTTTCCCGGCAAATGTGTTTATCGGAAATGACTGTTTGTGCGGCTCTCCCTTGTCCCCGTGCAAGCACTAACCACTTATTGCTTGAGAGTTGAGATTCAAACAATTGAAGGGATTTTTAAGTTTTTGTAATCTTGTTTGAGTGTTGTTGCGGTCAATTAAATGTAACCCTTTGTATTTTGTTAAATGTATCATTTTACCGTTTAGTAATTGTGGAGAAGTTTTTATTTAAAAAAATGAGTACTTTTAAAAAAAAAAAAAAAAAAAAAGTCTCTATAAATTTTAAGGGAGAGAGTGAGTATATACTCTCTCATTCCCTTGATAATGATGTGTTTCAAATTAAAGCAATGGATAATCTTTCTAAAATAAGCAGGGCACTTGTCACAAAGACAGCAACCGATAAGTGGTGACCCATCAAGTTTTATTTTTGAGTAGATTTATTTTATTACAAATAAATCAAAATAAAACAAGTCAGAAAATAAAAATAGAAACACTGAACACTGACGCAAAAGTATCTGAGCACATAGTCTAATAAGTTACCTAACAGTTTGCTAAAATCAATATGACATAGCAATCCCCTACTCCCTCATCCCCACCTAAAAAGATTAATGAACACTAATGACGTTGTGATAGATTGAAAGTTGTGGAAAACGAGCATTCAACACCCCTGATATGCTCTACATGAGCAAAATAGTGCTCGCGCATATAGCGCGCTAATTGTAGAGATAGGAGATAGATTTGTAGATGACAAGCAAATAACAAATAAGAAAACTGACGCAAAATTAAAACTAAATCAAGACTATAACCAAATAGGATCCGACACCAATTAAGTAAAAGTATCAAAATTTGACCGGACCTAGCACCTATAGTAGTAGGCGGATGACGCATCAAAGGCCGGTCACAGGTTGGGAGTCCCCCAACCCCACAGAGCGATGATCCTCACTCCACCAAGAAGGTGTGCCCCTGTTATGCAAATCACCAAAAACCCAACTCTAACCGATACCTAAATGTAGTAAAGCACGATACGATCCTGGATCCACCAACCACCACAAACTCCTACCATCCAATTGTTCCTGCTCCGATAGCACATATACAATTGAGGCTGGCAACAAACACATGTTCAGTTCTGGATAGGGAACCACAGGTCCACAGCTTGCAATTGAATCAACTCAGCGGATGCCACCCCTCCTCCTAGAGAAATTGGTACACCAAGGAAGAAAAGGGATGACGAGGGTCGTCTAAGGGTAACTGAAAACCGCAACCGGTGGTAACCCGGATGGAGGTGGCACCAGGGATGAGCCCCCCGACCAACGTCACTGTACCTGCAAAAAATGCTCACTTTAGAGCCCGACCGGTAAACTACGCCGCTAGGCAGAAAGTCGAGAGGAGTGCAACTGCCATCCTCGAACAAACCCGCCCCGCCGTTGGAAGAGAGGAACCGATTGTAAATGGTAGCGGGCTGATGCCTAATTGCTTGTCAATGGTGACAAGAAGAACGAAGAGGCGTCGTCGGGCGAACCTCATATGTTGTTCTCATTGGAAAGCTGAACGAGACGCCGACAGGAGGTGACACATCGTCAGTGGCGTGAAGCAACCGACGACGGCGACAAACATAATGTTAAGAAACCCTGGTAGGGATGGCAGTGGAGCGGATTATCCACATAGGGGTCACATCCATCTTCATCATCCATGAATTATTTTACCTCCGTAGTTTGAGGGTATTTTCTTAGCACAGGCAAATCTGCCTCCACCTCCACGATCCACAGATTTTTTTACATCCGTGGAGTATGCATGAATACTTCAATATCAACATTTGATAAATTGCAAGTACTAATTTTAAGGATAATCATACTTATTAATTAGAGATGTACTACCCCCGTGCCTAAAAAAATAGTACGTTTCTTTTCAATATTTAATTTAAGATTTAATTTATTCAACATTTTAATATACAAGATTAAATAATTTATATGCAAAGTATAATTCAATGTTTCTAATTTATAAATATTTTTTTCTGAATTTTTTTAACAAATTATTTATAATGAAAAATTGAGTCTATCACGGTATTAAAAAAAACACATCATTTTTTTAAGGATGAAAGGAGTACGTAAGTATCTTAATATTTAGAAATATATAAATTTATTTATGCTACAAGCTAAGAATACTAAAGAGATAATATAGATAAATGTAACAAATTAAAGATTATTTTTTGCATAATTAGTATGGATAACGAGCCGCGGGTTACGGATATCCGTAAATCCGCGGATGGTGGAGCTCCGCGGTGCGGAGGAGTCAAATCCACCTCTATCTCCACGAAACCTAACGGGTTAGAAAATAATCTACCTTCATGTACCCACGAATTTTATCCACGGATAAATCCATAATAAACGGTACGGAGCTCAGCGGATCGCAGTTTAGTCCAATCCACCGCCATCACTAAACCTTGGCGGACATGATGCTTTATGGCAGAATATTCGATTTTGCCACTGATGTATACCCAGTGGCTCGATTTTACCACTCAACAATTTTTAAGCACTTTTTTGCCACTAACGTTATCACACAGGTTCGATTTTGCTACCCGTGTTAAATATTTTGTAAAAACTACAAAATTTACCTCAAACATTATAATTTTACAAATCCACCTAACTTCCTCTTTCGCTCTATTTATGCAAGCTACATTTGCGATTACGTATCAATTCAAGAATATTTTCTCTCCTTCCGTCATCATAAACCAGAAAAGAGTTCAAATTGCTGAAATTCTTCAGCTTTCTCCTTCTTTTCTTAGCCCTGAGCTGCGTATGCTCTCTCTATTTGCAAAAGATTGTATCATTTGTTCTAACAATTTTACAGTATTTAATCTATGATTTATTTTCTTTTATTTTTAGATATTGAAAACTAAAAAATTCATATGTGAATTATAATCTGATATCTAAGTTTTCTAAATATATTTTTTCTTAATTTCCTTATACTGGTTATCTTTATTAAAATCTGAGACAAACATTTAAATTTTGAAACAACACAGTCAAATGATATTTTTTTTACCGGAAGGAGAAAGTATTAGGTGAAGGGGTAGTGAATATAAATCTGGATAGCTAGATGGTCAATTTATAAACTTTGAAAAAGTTATGAGTTAGTTTGTTAATTTTTAAAAGTTTGGGGTCAAATTGATTATTAGAACATTGTATTTTAACGGAACATGATGGAATATTCCATCTGTTAATGGAGCGAGTGGTAAAATCACTCATGAAACAAACTTTAGTGGCAAACGTCCTCCCACTTGAAAACATTAGTAGCAAAAAAGTGCTCAAAAATTGTTGAGTGACAAAATCGAACTACCATATATATCAGTGGCAAAATCAATTCTTCTTCCTTAAAACTAAGAGAGTACAATTATCTCATTACAAACAACTATACTAGAAACAATTAAGACGAGCTAGTTCCATATACTTCACCAACAAATATGCATAAAGTGTTGACTTTGAATAGGGGGCTTCAAACATAAGGGTTTTGGAGTGATTTTTTTTTTTTTTTCCACTTACCTCGTGAAAAAATTAAGTTTTCCACCTAAAAGTAATCGCACCTAAAGTGATTTATCTAAACATGAATTAAGAAATTCACCGTGAGTTTCGTCTCAAACTCACCTCACTCAAACCTAAAACTCTTCTTCTCTCCAACGCCAAACAAGATCAAACTGGTAGACTCAGATTGAGCGCAAGACCCTCTATGAATTTGTGTTTTTCACGTGAATCTGATCACCACCAGGATTTTGAAGGGCCTCTTACTCGCCGGAAGCCAGATTCATCCCCAACTTCCAACTGGGCACGAACCGGCTGGAGCGAGGAGGAGGCTTTGCTGCCGGAAAATGGTGGTGGACGTCGCGACGGGTCTTCTAAGATGGTTGTGTTGTTGATTCAAGTATGTATGTTGATTACTATGAAGGTGGATTGGAGCTGTGTTGA
>JBBYHH010216712.1:0-13342 GCA_038382905.1 Daphne laureola | reverse complement strand
CATGTAATTTGTATATGTGAAATGAAGTGCCTCTTAAACAGCAAACTAACATAGAAACAAAAAAAAAAAAATATGCTGCAATGATTTGTGCTTGGATAATGTGATCGAGCTATTATACCTTCAACCAAGCCAACATTCTGTAAACATTTGCATGCTGATGCTACCAATCCATCTGAATGAGAAATCAAACCACCTACAAGAGCAACCTAAATTACAGGCATTTAAATGAGCCTACACTTCCTCATCTTGGCCATCCTATTTTATACACATTTAGGAAGACAACGCCTTTACCTCAGCGGTCTCAAGATAAAGATGTACTTGCTTGATATAAGCCACAATAGAAGGAATTGTAACTTCACTAAATGCCAGACAGGATTTGGCAAAAGTGAGCCCCTTCCCATTTCTCAGAGCTTTGATAGCCAAATAGTTGCTCGAGTGCACTAGAGACTCCTGCAAAAAAGATGAGTAAGCATGCATCAAAGCATCACGAAAGGCAGAAATAGAAAGTTTTCAGCTGAAAGAGCTATTTCAATTTAGATATGCAACTTAACCAAGAGAAGCTTCAAGTTCTCTAACACTGAAAGCATACATATGTGACAATATATACCCAAATAACTGATTTTCCACTTCCAGTTTCCTTCATTTTCACGTCAGACAAATCATCAAAATCGAAATTGCTTCGATTATTATTAATGAGTTTCACATTGGCTGATTTTTAAGTACGCCTCTTTCATATCCAAATCTAGGGATAGTGTATAACTATATGCTATCAACTACATAGTTATGTGACTTGAATAGCCTCAGGAAAAACTACTCACTCAGTCCCCAGATAATTGAATGGTTTGACTGGGAACGAGACTAAGATGAATGTAAGACTTTATATACTCCACTTTGGAAAAAATTAACCCTAAGTGGAAACTGCAAAAAAGGCGAGATAGGAAAAGGAATGATAAAGTGAATATAGTTTAGTAACTTCGAGACTAAAAAACTTCATTTAAAGGAATGTGAACATTATTTTGGGACAGCCCAAAATGGAAATGCCTGCAACTTTCAGAGATAACGGAGTCATTAACAGTCAACTTTAAAGCCTGTTTCACGACTCCAGCACTACAAAGTAAACATAAGCAAATCTGGACAACTTCATTCAACATTTTCATACAGTTGGCTTTCTTGGTTCTTGTCATTCTATGGTAAAGTAATCAGAGGAACCTGAAAGGAGAACCAGCTCATGTGTGAACAATGTCAATAAAAAGTAAAATGAGTACCTGGAGTTCATGTATGCTCATAAATGCACCACGACATGCAACTAAAAAATCTAAATGCCGCTCCAAATCTGCTCCATGGTCAACCTGATGATGAAGAAAAATAGATATTTAGGCATAGAAAATGGTTGAAGAGAGGATTTAGATAGCAAAACCAGAAACCATATATACAATTTGGACAAAACGAGTAATGAGCCGTGCTTGATGTTGGTTTTCCTCAGTCTTCACATGCAAAAGATCCATTTCATCAGATAGAGACTGAGAAATTTCAAACAGCAGTTGTATGGTAGCTGGATTATGTATACAACGGTTCCTGTCCAGCCAAAAACAGAAGAAACGACAAAATGTCCTAAGCAATAGATACATTAATATTGTAAGAACAAGCATTGGGGAAAGAAAGATCCAAGCCAAAACACATACATAGAGACAAATATGTTATTAATCACAGAAGTTAGTGACTCATCTGAGAAAATCTGAAACTTCTGGAAGTGAAGACGGATGGCACTTGACACACAATTGTGACACTACGAAGTTCCCAAATATGTTTTTTTTTGTTTTTTTGTTTTTTTGTTTTTTTGTTTTTTTTAAGTTGCTTACTTGCTTACATTAATATTGTAAAAAGAAGCATAGGTAAAAAAAGATCCAAGCCAAAACACATACATAGAGACAAACAAGATTCTATTTTCCCGTGCTTCGCAGCGATGTATATTGCAACATTAGTATTTTTGCTTAATTGAATAAAACGGTTATAGATTATGGTATAGTTTCATAAAATAAATGAGAAGGTAAAAATTAATTAAAGGTAAAAACAACCAAATTTAGACCTAACACATTTCATATTATACCATATAAGCTCTAAGACTTTAGAGCCAATGTGTAAAAGAGTTAGAATAAAAGTCAAATAAGAGAGTTAGTCTCTAAAATTTTATCAAATTAGGATGAGGTGATTTAATCTCATTTGGAGTACCATAACAAATTTTGTAATTTTATAGTCATAATTCACCCACGTATATAATTGCTCTACATTTAGACCACCACATTAAAAGACAAAGAGAAGATAAAATCATGATTGAAACTTTGGGAACCTATGTGAAAAAGATAAAAAAAGTTATGCGCAAGTAAGGATTTATTCTTGGATAAACTAAAACACAAAAAAAAAATTGACATGGGACATTGTAATTGTTAGTAGTACTATTCATCAAGAGTACCACTACCATAAATATATAGAAGGCACATTGTAATTGGTAGTAGTACTATTCATCAAGAGTACCACTACCATAAATATATAGAAGAATTATATATATACTAAACCAGGGAGGGGAATTTACTGTTCATGAACAGTACCTGATATAATGTCGAAACTGGTCTTTTACTTTCTGTAGTTGTCTTCTTTTTCACTATTGTGTGTTTCCTTTCAATTAAGTCACTGGTCATCCTTTTAATAATTGCTGTGATTGTTTTGCTCAGTTTTAAACTTCCGTTGTTGTACTGATTATATTTCTCCCATTTGGGAGTTGAACCAACGAGTTGTCCTATGGACTCCACTATGTACTGATCACTACGTAAAAGTAGAGGTAAAAGACAAGAAGAAAGAAAAAATAAATGAATTAAAATCAAGGGGAAGAGAGAGAAAAGTGACTCAAAAAATTCATAGTCATACTTTTTTTTTTTTTTTTTAAATAATGCTTTTGGTATTATTTACATTAACCGATCATCTAAAATTTATCATATTAATTACTTTTCCAATCTTTTCCTCTCATATATCTCATTGACTTTACTCATTCGGAAAATTTATAGAATAATACACACATACCGACAAACAATTCCAAATATGGAATACTTATAATTTTGGGGAAAAAAAAATTAAAGACCTTAACCAAGAAAGTTACGGAAATTTCATATTTGGAAAGAATTATAAGAATATGTTAAAATGTTTCTTCCCATAAAGTTCAAATCAATTTTCTTGAACGACCGTGCTCTATTATACTATGCTTTCTTTGTCTATTTTTTTACACGTAGGATTTTAATTAATTTTATAACATTGTTAGATATAAATCTTAACTTTTTGTACATATGTATTAAGACATGTGTAGGTTATTAACATATTTTTCCTTAAAAAATTCAATTAACAATGATATAGATTAATTTGATTCTAATTAATATTGAAACTAAAACATTCTACCTATAATTATGTTTATCTCTCTCATTTTATCTTTATAGATTCAAATTAATCACTTAATCATATATTTACTTAATTTTAACCCCACGGCAACGCGCAGGTTGTATAAAAACTAGTATGTTATCTAAATCACAAAAATTAATGACTCATCTAATGAAATCTGAAACTTCCGGAAGTGAATACAGATGGCACTTGACACACAATTATGACACTACAAAGTTGCTTACATACAGGAGGAAGCTATGCAACAAACTTATTGGAAAAAGTGTTTTCGAAAACAAAATACCTTGTTGCCATATCAAGGATCTGCATGTTCAAGATTCTACGATAGCTCCCATGTATCATATCTAAGATATCAAGAAAATGGTCCTGAAAAACCATTAATTGAAAAATTTACAACTTACCGTTGGAGGTTTATTGTAAAACCTGTATCTAAGATATATGAAACTAAGGAAGTAAAAAGCTGTTATAAATCTCAGAGAACCTGAAGAACAAAAAGTCAAAAGAGCTGTGAAGTTCAACGGAGGCATATGAGATATCCAAGTCGTAATTTAGGGTAAAAAGCTGAAATTTACCAAGGCAAACACCTCCTCCAAATCTTTGAAATGAGAAAGAATCTTCAGCAAGATGGATTGCATGCATGTTAGTTCATCTTCACCTATTTCTTTACCATGAGCCCTACCTAAAATTCCCTCTAAGATGCTCTTGAGATGATCATCCTACACAGTTTCAAGAAAAAATGCTTATAATAGGGAGAAAAGCTCTAGGTCTTCCAAACAAAGCAATAAGTAACAAAATGTTGACCAGAGGAAAATGCAAAATTGTTTTACTCACCATTTGATTTTGAAGAATCATGTCAAGATAAGCATCCACAACTTTTAAGTGCTCATCACGTTCCAAATGAGAGACCGCCTAATACATAATCTCATAAGCTCAAAAATACGTAATTGCTCGTTATACAGTTTCTGTGAACAAAATATACCAGCAGATCACAAATTCAATTTTTTCCTTGGCTGACCGATTACCAACTATATTGATTTGGTGACTACTTTATCACTCCTATCAATTTGTTCTTATTTTGTACTGACTAAAACTCATCTATCTCAAAGACCTCGAATGGAAAGTGGTCAACTATTCCATAAGCAAGAACAGGCATCAGAATTCAGAAACAGCAGAAGGTAATTCCTATTAATGATTCATCATCCCAACCACCCTTTTCAGTTCTCACCATACCAAATAAAATTCCTACACTATGTTCCTTGAAGTAACCAAAAGGATGTTATTCCCTCCATCCTAGAAATCTGGTACGTTTTCTTTTTTAGGAAATCACAGGAAAACTGCTACATTTCCTTTTCAGGAAACTTTGCACATCAAGTTTACTTTATTACCCCAGTTTTCCTCAAGTCTTTAACACTCCTTACTCTATTTATTGGGCTATAAGATTAAGGAGTGCTGAAGACTTTATGGCAATAAAGCAAAATGATTATAAGATAAAAGTAATTTTTCGAATGGATAAGAGAAATTGAGATAATAAGGTCAAATTAGTTTCAAAAAGTTTTCTTAAAAGAAAACGTTTCAGTTTTCGTGAGACGACTCATAAAGGAAAATGTTTCAAATTTTCTAGGATGGAGAGAATACTATTTACAAGCAAGAAAATTGATCAACCTTCAACAGAATATTGGTTGAAACAGCTCTAGTGGCGCCAAAACATCAAGCATCACAACCACGGAACTGCTTACCTGAATAACTGAATCGATAACAACATTGACACAATCGTAATGCAATCTCCTTTCGCATAATCTTAATCCAAGCATCCTATAATTCAAAAACTGTTTCAAACGAAGAGGAAAAGAAAAAGGATGTCAAAAACTCAAGATTTTATCAGACATTTGACTCCAAGCAATATTGATAGCTAAGGAATCATTAGACTTAAATTTTGTGTATGAGCAATGTTCACAAAAAGATTCATCTATGAAACTACCTGATCAAAGGAATAATCATTGCTGCACTTGATGAGAGAAAGAAAATCCATGGCAAGATGGCTGACCACTTCCGCAGGCAGCTGCTTTAGTAAATGATGCAGAAGAATGGATACAAATGGAGAACTACCAGATTCTGATTTGCGCCCAAGTCCAAGCTCCAGAAGTATACTATGCACTTGCCTCTTTGAAATATTAAATATTTTCTGTAGTCAGCAACGACTGAAGCACAGTAGAAAGAAATAATTTTACAGCTATACTGTTTGATTCCTAAAGAAGTAATGCACAACTATGGTATTTGATAACAATACCTATTTTAGCATATCTTTGAAAGAAGTGCAGTAAGCACACAGACTTGTGCTTGTATAAAAAATCCACTACCTCTTAGTTTTTGGTTAATTATTGAAAGCCTATTACATGGGTGACAAGTTCGTGCCCTATTACAGTTTTAGTTACTTACATCTGTGTCTGTCTACTAGTATTGATTTTTAAGCCCTTAACTCAACGAGAAGCGGAGCCTTAGCACAATGGTTGAGCAGCCACCGTGTGACCCAGTCTGGTTCAAGCCATGAAAATAGCATATTCCAAAAAACCAAGGGAAAGCCACGTTCAGTAGACCAGAATAAGTCAGAGCCTCCCCTAAACCGTGTGGATATGTATAGCTTTGTGCACCAGGCCTTTCTTTTATTAAAAAACTTATCAATTTCAGACCGTTCCCTCCACGACTGAAAACTAAAATTGGTTGTATCTGCAAGGGTGTGGATTTTCTCACAGTGACAAGATTCCGATCTTTCAACCTTTCCTGTAATTCTATACACACTTTTGAACTACTGGTTTTTTAAATTTAAACTGTATCTCTACATTTTAGCACTCAATGATAGTTAAAACAATTCATCAAACTGAGTACCAAAAAAAAAAACACTATGTTTAAGAACAGATTAAATACAGAAGATATCATGTAACACCCCATCACTGACCTCAGATGCACCACTGAAAACTGTTTCCATGATATGCTCAATTGCTGGTTCCATCAAACTGATCAACCTCTTACTTTCAGCCAGATTTTCTTTATGCCCTTTTGGCATTGACATCCGGGTTAAGAGTGGTTTCATATCGTTGACACATGTTGTTAAATAACCTGTTACATAAATTAAATTACCCATTAATGAAAGAAATCAAAGCTTGAAAGCATCTAAGAAGTTAGCTAAGCTTGACGCATCACAAGAGCATGCCAAGAATTTCCGCATGTCAGCCCAGTTGCTGACTTGCACCATATTTGAATGAAAACTATCCTATTACAATACTGAAGCTCAATTCATTTTCATAAACCTTTTTCCCATGAATTTTCTTAGTTCACCTCCCTAACATTATGGATGAGAACAAATCAAAGGGTATTGGGATGTTCAAGAAATGTTAACATATAAGGCAAACATTTGAAAGCCTTTCTTTATATTTTGAACTATCAGATTATCAAGGTGCAAGATTGTAGAGCCATCTTGCATTCAGAGGAATAAAGGATAGCAGAAGCCAGAATATATGTGTTAGTCTTGTAAAAAATTGATGCTCCCAGGGTATAATGTTTAGAACATGACATCTTCTTGCAAATCATTAGATAAAAACTACATCTGTCAGATGACTTGAGGTTGACAGCATTCGGTATCTAATTTCCATGATATACCCAACCTCAACCAGTTCTGGTTTGTTAATAAGTAACAATAACAGTAAACTTTTTTAGGTTTCTCTGAAGCATAACTCATTTGAATCTTAATTAATACTGTAGAACTTTTAAAACAATCAGCAGAATCGATCATGTAGGTATGAGAAGGAAAGAAGAAAGTTGGTCAGTTGAGCTTAGTTCCTGGAATAAGTACTGGTAAGAACAAGTAATTGTCTCACATATGAATAATGTGATCTGACAGAACAGATTCTAACAGCTTCAATTTTGACTTTCAAATAAGGTATCTTTTTTCACCCAAAAAAAAAAAAAAGGGTATCTTTCTCTTACCGTTTTACTATTCATAATAGCAATGACTAAATCATTTATAAAAAAACAAATACAAACCACACACATCCCAACAGGCTGATCAAGGATTTTCAGAGACTATGGTAAATTGGAGTCTTGACAGGTAGAAGAACATACTGCTTTTTCAATAACAAATAATTCCAGGTACTTATCTTTTTTCAAGTAGATCAAATAATCAATAACCACAATTCTAAATGCCCAGCCAAGGATGCATCATGAAAGCAAGTTGAATTGAAACCCTTAGCCCTCCTTTTCCTTGTACCATTAGTCAAAACAGAGAGGAGAACATGCCTGTATCATCAAGCAGCAACTTCTTTGCAGAATGAGTAATATACAGACGACAGTAAGCAGAAGACAGTGGATCAGCTAATCCCCTTGTCATCATAACCAGGCGCTTGACACTTGTGACAGGTTGATCGAGTAGAAAACGCCAGCAAGGCAAAAGTGCAGCCTCTAAATAACTGAGCAGAAAATTTTAAAGCAGTCAATAAATACAACAGCCAGCACATGAAGGGCAAAAAAAGGAAGTTAATCTTGTGAGAAAAGGCATAAAGGTAAGATGAACACAAAACTTCATCCTGTCAAAAAAATTGGATGCATTTGATTATAACAAGAAACCGTGCATAATTCTTGATACATTAGATAAATAAGGAACAACTACCACAAAAGTTTACTCTCCATAAAATTCCAAACACTTGAAGATCTTTTTACCTCTTTCCTGTAGGTGCAAACTCAAGACTCAGAAGATAGCATATATTTCCTTCAATAGCATATATTTCCTTCAACTTCTAGTCATTACATATGGTCCATAAAGCTATTGCAGAATAATATGTAAGGTTTTTCAGTAGGAATGTAACTTGGAAATTGGTTTGTAGTTTCAAAAATCTTCAAGGGGGAAGTCTTGATTAACAGGTGCTTTTAGCACAAAAAGGAGGCTAAGTTCTGTGCATCTACTCCCATCCTATCATTGTGCAAGAAAAAGTAAACGTGCAGCCTTTGTCAATTATCCATCTTATGCAGGTAACGGTTGCAAATGTTGAAGATGAAGCGTAGGCTTGGTTAACAACTTGAAAAAATACAGATAAGATGAAGAAGCTTCTCATAGTTCCTCACTGTAATTTTCCGATCATTTAAAAGGAGACAACTAACTGGCCTTTTGAGCGGTAGAAGGTATCTGTAACTCAATTATTGATAAATTATGACAATACTATAGTTTATAGCTTACCCATGATATTATGGATAGGTTTAAGATACTACAAGACAGTTCAATTAAACAATTTAACAGAGAATCATATAAAAACTTGAAAAGAATTTTCTTTAATAGCAGCAAATCACTGATGTTGATGATCCATCTTATTCCTCTTAACCAGTGAATTAGTGGCCCCAATGAATATAAAATAAGAAAATATGCCAACAATTTATCTGAATAACAGTGGACCAATGAAATTATAAAGAAAAATACAAAACATAGAAAGAAACCAGCATTCAGTCTTGTTCCATGATATTCATGTTGATTCTACAATATGAACTTTGTAATGGGACATGATATTTCAACTCATCACCGTTTATCATGCAAGTGTATGATGACGACCACTTTAGAATATCACATGTCATTGTTCCTTCGTAATAAGGCCGCAATAGGAAGGATATCCGGCATAAAACTTTGTCACAATACTTTTTGCATGGATTTAGAATCTGAGCTAATTTTTTACAATTAATTTAAACGATTAAACTATGAACTTCATATCACCAACACCAACATAGTTGGGATTAAGGTGCAGTATGATGATGACAAAAAGAAACCAATGTCTCCAGAATTGAGAATTCTTGGAATTCCTGGGAAAATAAAGAACAGAAAACAAAACAGATTTGGAGAAAACCGCACATTCGGGGAAGAAGCTCTCGTACTGAACCAACTTTGAAGAACCAATTAATGCAAGTTTCTTTGGCTTCCAGACAAACATCACAGGCTTCAAAACCCTCTACAATAATGCCAGAACAGGACATAAGGAAAAAAATAAGACAAGTTAAGCTGGAGATTAAGAACCATTGGATTTTAAATAAGTTCTGCTTATTATCATAAAGCTAAAAGCAACTTGCAAGAAGGAAATTTATAGCAGTCTGACTATATGAGACAGTTGTATTTTTCATCAGAACAAACACCTGGCAAAGAGCTGACAAGACTTCCATTCTCAGCAGACTCAGCCTTCGCCTTGATTCTTTCCCATACCATATCTCCAAGCATATCCAATATGTCTGTTGCAAGTACAAAGACTGTAGGATAAAATTGAGAAACCGATGTGTCCATCAGAAGTCTGGCCACCTGAAGAAATGATTATCTTGTGTTAGCAAGAGTTATCTTTCCCCCAAAAAATTTAATTGCGTTCAAAATAATATACTTGGGAGCAAAGCTAACATGATAAATGTTCAAGTAAAATTATTTAACAAAAATCTTTCAACAGGAATATGGCTAACATGACAACAGCTTAAGTAAAACCTTAATAAAAAAATGTGTTTACCATAGAAAACCGGAAATAACTGCTATACACATAAGTACTAGCGCAATTCGAGAATCTCACTTCCTATCCTAGCATAAGGAACATAAAGTAGCAACCAAGCAAATTTCTTTTGGTATAAAATATCTTCACTTGGAGAGGCATCAAGTCTAATAATTCCTGAGTCAAACACCTTTAAAACCTGTGAAGATGCTATTCTCATTGCACAAAACAAGCCCTTAGATGCCACATCTCTGCTGGAAATTCACTTCTTTTCCACATGGCATACGGAAATTCTGGAATTTGAAATCTCTCACATTAAACAATAGCTATCAAGTCTATCCCACACGAAGCCAAACACCAACAGAAAATGTCAATCACATACAATGTTTTCTTATGCAATAGAAATGTCTAACCAAACAAGTTCCTATCTTCCAAACAATAAATAACCTAATAAAAGACACAGATAGTTAGACCCTTCCTCCATGCAAACATTTCCTTCGGATCAGAGAAAAATAGGGTTTTGCTTCTTTTGCCGGGGAGCAGGGGGTGTTGGAATACCTTTATGCATAATCTCAATGCTGTAACACGGTCTTCAGCAAGCCAGGCACGCTTTATTTCATCTTTAAGCTCATACAACCGCGACACATATTCTTGATGAGTGATTACTTTGGGACCTTCTTCCTCAGTTTTTTGCGGATCATCAGGTTCCTCCAACTGAGTACTCGTTGTAGATTTATCATATGCTGATACTAAATGAAATAACTGTAATAAGAAAGCATTGCAGCTGTTCTACCAGGCATCTATGTGAGAGCATGAGTACTCAGAGAGCAGCTGGAACAAACAAATTCAACAATAAAGCAGACAACATTAACTGCATACCTTTCCCGCTCTTAACTATCACACTTGATATCTGTCAGAAAAAGGTTCCATTATTCAGATATTTTTTGTTTAAAGGACGAATAAGGCAATGCAGATATAGTATAAGCTTAGATTCTTACAGAAGATAATGAGATGGCTTTGGAAACAGGAAATCGCTGCATTAAGAATCTCTTAAACGAGTTCCATTCCTTTGATTTAGCTTCAGACGAAGCTCGGAATGTACTACAATGACTTTCAGATTCTTGAGATTCTTCAGCAACCGATGAATTAGAATCTGGAGCTCTAAGCGGATCTAAGAAGTGATCATTGCCACCGTCCAATGTAGCCTCTACCTGATAAAATACAAATTTCAAGTAAAATTGAAGCGCTTGAGAGTTCAAATTGCTGCGAAGTTCCGATTAAAAGCACGAAGTTTGGGACCTGGTACTGGAGAGACGACAGCGGAGATGATGAAGAAGAAAGAGGGTGATCATCGGCGCGTGATCGAGGAAGCGCGTGCGATTCCGCTTCTGCAGCATAGTTCCGACGTCGGAACTCCATTGAGGCGTCAGCCGGTGTTTTCCTCCTGTCCAAAATTCCGTTTGTCCTCTTCATCTTCTTTCTTTCTTTCCCCGTCTTCTTTGGGATAAAATACACTATATACCCCCATATTGTATTATAGCTCATATATATACCTCAAAACTATATATATGGGTCACCCCCAAATTGTATTATGGGTCACCAATTCGCGAGCTGGGGCCGCGATTCGCCGGTCTTAGATCTACCTCCCAGTATTATTTTTTTTCAATTTTGAAGTTTCCGGCGACGGTCCGACGGTGGTCCGGCGGATTTGATAGTTTAATTGAAGTTTGAAAAAAATTGGGTAGATTTGTTAAGTTTAAAATTGTTTGGGGTGATTAAAATGTTAAGTTAAAAAAGTTAGGATACAAATAGATTTTTTGGATAAATTTAAATAGCTAAAATTATCATTTAAAAAAAAAAAACGTTAAAATTAACTGCAAAACATTCAAAAAGGACTATAAATGAAGAAAAACTTTTAAAACAGGACTACAATAGTACAAAAAATTAAAAATGGAATACGATAATACAAACATTAAAGTTAATAGACTACGGGTGCACTTTACCCGAATTAAAGCTACTATATGATAGTAGCATATGAGAAATTTTATATCAACTTTAAAATATTTTCTCCGCCGCGGAACGCGGGTTTAAAAAAAACTAGTATTAAATACAAATTTGGAACATGAAAAGAATTAGAATGAATAATATTTGTCAAACATGCAAAAAAAGGAAAATGAGAGGAACTGAAACGAATCTATGAATAGTCAGAAAAATGTTGAAGTAAGATTGATAGAATGTGGTTGAGAGTTGGAGTTAAATAGGAAGCATGTTGAGTCAAATGCTTAACAGGTGGCATGATAAAAGTGATAGATACTCTACATGCATCGGAGAAAACTTAAAAAAAAAAAAAGAACAAAGAATAAAAGAGAATAAGGCAGGTGAGTGATCCACTGGAAATATAAAAAGTTGACCTTAAAACGTAAATTTCGTGAAAGGGGAAATGAGGTGTTAGTTTACATGCATTGGGTGAAACAAAAGAAGAAAACTGGAGACTGTACGGAGCACGTCCTTAGAGTAAGCAATAATCTTCCAACAAAGTTAAAAGGCTTGAGAGCAATAAATATTGTCATAGCAATGGTATAAAGATCATCGATACCGACCAAAATACACTAAAATAGTTTCACAAGAGCTAAGCGTCGTCTTGCCATGACGGTGCGCAAGACAGAAGATCCACCCACCAAAAAAAAAACATACCCACATACAATAACAAGTGCCAAGCCGGTCCAAAAATAAAGTAAAGAGCAATAGGAAAAAAAGACAAAGAAAAAACCTAAATCCGCAAAATGATGAGGAGGATGTTGGTTCAAAGTCGGCTTCCCATCTAATCATAGGCCTCACTGCTCCATGCAGGGCATGAAGTCCCCTACCTCGCCAAACTCTAACCAATAACCTCTACCACGGCCGCTGATATCCGTGGTTTCTTACCACGCCCCTGTCCAACACCCAGACCAGTTGTACGACCCCTCCTCAGGCTTTTCTTCGGAGGATCTTTGAAGCGTGAGACCACTGATGAGGTCTAGCCCACAGGGACCTCATAGAGGGCCAGTTGGTTCACCGGAACGAATGCGAGCTCATCATCCTTGCCCGAGGTCTACAGGCATCGGTGGATCGTCATTCACCTCTGGTGTTGGGGCCGCTACCTCGACCGCATGACCAGCCAGAGAAGCTTGCGGTGGAGCCGGTGATGTGGACATCACCCAAGATCTTTCCAACTCTTAAGAAGAAGTCCAAGTCCAAGCACCCAAGACACCTAATCCTCTTCAAGGTCTCGGGGGACCTATGACTAGATCCTGATCTAAGAAAGGTCAAGAAAGTCTCAATGCTTTCATGAGACTCATGGCACAAGGAGAAGAGCGGGAGGAAGATCAAGGAAGAGTCCTGCAGCTACACCATATGGGCAT
>JBBYHH010216490.1:0-13342 GCA_038382905.1 Daphne laureola | reverse complement strand
CTGTGGAATGAGAGCTTTGATTCGACGGTTGCGATTCTCGCCAGATCTATTTTCACGGTTCTGGCGAGAGTTAAGTTCGTTTTCGGCGTCGGACCGCCGCAGACTCTGCCGCGGAGCTTATCGGCGTCCGCCACCGTCTTCCCTGCGGACAATAACGCGACCGCAACTTTCGTCTCCGGTCCTATGAAGAGTCCGAAATCCAACGGCGATTCAGCGGCCGTTACGGCCGGCGGGTTCTTCGAGTCGAATTCGAAGCTCCTGAAGCCGCCGGCGACCACGCTCGGCGCGGCGGCGCTGGCTCTTCATTACGCGAATCTAATCATCGTGATGGAGAAGATGATCCGGTCGCCGCATCTGGTGGGGCTCGACGCCCGAGACGATCTCTACGCGATGCTTCCGAACAGCGTACGATCGGCGCTGCGGGGGAGGCTGAGAGGCGTCGGGTTCTCGGCGACGGACTCAGTCCTCGCCGGCGAGTGGAAGACGGCGCTGGGGAAGATACTGGCGTGGCTGTCGCCGCTGGCACATAACATGATAAAATGGCAGAACGAGCGGAGCTTGGAGCAGCACAAGTTATCAACGAAGACCAGCACTCTGCTTCTGCAGACATTAGTGTTCGCCAATACGGAGAAGACGGAGGCCGCCATTGTTGAGCTCTTGGTGGGTCTGAATTACATCTGGAGATTTGAACGAGAGATGACAACCATCGCCTTGTTTGAGAATTGGGGAGGAGGCACCATGAATTCTAGACTTTCTACCTCAAGCTGATAAGATTTTGTTCTTCGATCTCTTCTCCTGGTTGGTTAATTACCCTTGGAGTTCTAGATTGATAATCTGAGCACTTAGTTTCAGATGTCATTTTTGATTTGGAGGTTTCTGATGTTGATTTTTACGAGCGCTTGATTTGTAAATGATAAAAGTCACAGATAAATTGCATGTATATACTTGCATGAAATTAATTAATTTGAGTAGATTTCTAATTAACATCCTCGTGAATTTTAACCTACTAGTATATTTAATTTATACTTCCTCTCTTTCAAATATATTGTCACAATATAAAACTATCACCAATAAAATGACTATTTTACATTTATACTATTTTATTTTTATTCATTTGGACCTTTACACATGAATTTATTGAGAGAGCTTATTCAACGAATTTAGGGAGTGGATTTAAAAGGTGATGATAAGTTTAGAATGAGTAAAGATGAAAATTTATATAAAATAAATTAGTGATTAAAGATAATTTTAATCTATACACAAAACTTAAAAGTGATAACATGGTTTGGACCGAGATAGTACGAGATATCGAGGATAGTACCGGTATATCTATAGTATGAGATAGTACCGATATATCGAGGATATTTTAGATGTATTGGAAATAGTGTATCGGTCCATAATTATATAAATATATTTATATTTATATATAATAATTAATATAAATATATAAAATAATAAAATATAAATGTAGTTTTAACAATAAAATATCTGTAAATAATTTGTGAAGCTTTTAATAGACTCAAAAGGTCAACAAAAAAATAAAATGATGCACTATGAGTAAAGTAACACCAATCGGTATAATCATTTTTTTACAATTTGAACTTTGAATTTTTAAATTTCTTACAATTGTATCTTTTTTTTTTTTATATAAATGGGATAGAGGGTTGAGAATACCGGAGCTCGAACTCGAGACCTCTTACAAGTGTCCACAAGAGCATTGACCACTAAATCAAGTGTTCAGGATTCTTACAATTGTATCTTGTACTGTTATTTTCATCATTTCGTCTGATACACCGGTACGATCGAAACGGTCGGTACGATCCCAGATGCGAAATTGGCCTAAATGATACCCATTTCTGGCCGATACCGATAAGAAACCGGCGTACTGGCCGATACGATACATCCACCGATAGTTGATTTTTTTTATGTTTTTTATTTATTTTGGTCTCTTTTAAGATTTTGGTTTATTGAGTCCCATTTTTTATTTTTGTGAGCTATTCTCATCCTTATCGTTTATTTCAGCCGTTTAAGTAGACGGAGTCATGTAAAATTACGAATTTACCCTTACTTTGTTGATTGTGCATTTTAGTTGGATTTTCCTTCTTTTTTTCTTTTTTTTTTTTCATCTGACTGTGCAGTCTCTTCCTCGCCTCGCACAATCGCACTTGGTTCCCCCACCTCCTCGACCGACCTCCTCGACCCGGCCTCGCTCAACCACCGCCTGCAGAGCACTTATCACCGATTACAGCACAAGCGCACTCCGGTTCGCGATCATCAGCTCGCCGATCTCCGTCGTGCTAAGGGCGGCTGCCAGCTGGAACATCAGCAGCTATTCCGCTGAGGAAGTCGTCCACATCCTTTAGGAGGTGGAGATCCTTGATCTCTGATAGAAGCTTCCAGATCTTCTCTATCGTGTAGCAATCGATCGACGTCTTCACTTGTCCGGTTCTGATGATTGAAGCTCTAGTTTTTGCAGGAACAGAGAGATTGTTAAACTAATTGAACGACCAGATGAACCTGGCGACGGAAAGATCTCTTGGTGTTGAACTCGCCGACGACGGCGAGAAGCTGGGCGCGATCGTTCGGCCAGATTTCCGGCGGCGGTTCCGATCTGAGTCTTCTGTTTCAGCTAAACCTGAAGGAGGGTGACGTTGATGCTAGGCTTGGTGCTTCCAGCACTTCAAGATCATCGCTTAAATCATTTGTATTCTAATTTCCCAAATTACAATATTCCTCATTGTTTTCGCTTAATTAATGCTAATTAACTGGTTTGGGAGGTTCGATTGTGGAAGATGGATCCTTCAAACTCATAAATCAGATCCATGATGGCTTCTTCTTAGGTTAGCATAAGTAATATGAGAGATGAATTAGAAAAAGAAAAAAAAGGGGGGGAAGGGAACGAGCGGAGGAAATATCCAAATGAGCCGCCCACTTAGCATAAGTAAGTGTAAAATCGTCATTTTGCATGATTCCGTCAAATTAAACTGCGCTAATAGACGGGAAGGATGAGAATAGCTCAAAATCATAAAAAATGGGACTTAATAAACTAAAATCTTAAAGTGAGATCAAGATATGTCAAAAACATACAAATTAGGACTCCCGACAGATTTTACCCATGATTCAAGAGCAGCAAGAGAATCCTTACAAATTGGTTTTAAATCGGATGTTTTTACATGTCATAGGTTTATGGCCACTTTGACCATTGCCTGAAAAGTGATGTGATGAGTTAGAAAAACTAATCTATACACGAGCGATGCTCTCCTATAAAGGATGTTAACTTTATTTTTATATTTTTGTTGTATTTAATTTTTAATTTTTATTTATTAATATTTTGATATAGAAATTTAAATAATTTATATGAATATTATAGTTTGTAGTAGGAGTAAGAATTTTCTAAATATTTTTTTTTGAATTTTTTTATTATATATCTTACTTATAATTTGAGTCAAACACTTAAACATGGAACATGAAAGTCAAAATCTACAATCTTTATAGGACGGAGGAAGTATTAACCAATGCGTTATAATATGATGAGACTATTCATCTATTACCAATCAACTTTGAGTTCATGTTTTACTAGATTAAAGTTATAAATTATGAGTAGAATTTTGGTCCCCGTTAATAAATGTAGATCTCTCCCACAAAAAATTAAACATTTGATCGGGTATGAAAATTAAGGATTCTTGAAGGAAGGCTTAAGGATCTCGAAATAAAATTGTTATATAAATTTACTTCTTGAATTGAGAGTATTGACACTATGTAGTTGATCATTACTTTCTACTGGCCATTCTAGCGGCCATACCGCTACAAACCGAAAAAATAACGCTCCCCGCTACAAAGCTAGAACAAAACAAGATTTTTGATTTTTTCATTTTAGTTGCCGAGGTAATTACAAGGCTGTTAAAAACCTTTGACTTCTCTTTAACTCGTCCATTTCATAGACCTTAGTTCATTATTTCTCATTCTCTCACTCTAACTCTCTCACTCAAACTCTCATATTCTCATTTCTTAAATCATCCGATGGATTTGGCGTTTGAGGCACCGATGGAGGCTAGCTGAAGCGGTGGAGGACCTAGAGGTTGCAACAATTGAGGACGTGGAGAGGCTGTGGTGAAGGACGTAGAGGTTGCGGCGGTGGAGTACATGAAGCTCCAACTTTGTTTGTGTTTTTTCAGATCTGGATTATTGTAGTGTAGATTCGAGTTTTGTAGTGTAGATTCAAATTTTCATTCAATTTTTGTAGGATAGATTCGAGTCATTTTTGTTTTTTTGGTTAAATATGAATAGCCAATGATTTAGATATGAGTTTAGATAAAAAAAACTTGGTTTGATGATGAATAAAAGTTTTTTTTTAAAACAGTTAACTTACTTTATTAATAACAAATTATTACAAAGCAAGCCAACAGAGCTACAATACGAAGAGGATCCACCCACTCCTCTGCCTGAAAACTAAATACTACCTTAGGGGCATAAATATAAACGCTTATAACATCAAAGTCGAGCTTCAAGGAATTCATGCTCTACCTTAAAAGGTTAAAGAACACTATAAATGTCATGACGGATAAAATGTCAAAATCTAGCCACTGATACCACTGACATGCTCTAGACGAGTAAAATGATACTGAGACATCATAGCAGTGCGCTAGCAGGAGATCTCAAAAGCAAGCTTTGATAATAAAATAAGCAATTCCTAGATACTCACGCCAGCCAATTAAGGCAATAAGATGTACAGTAAAAGCTAAACAATAAAATAATGAACTTGTAAAATAAACAATTGTACCTACTAAACAAAACTGAAATAAGAGTCAACATAAGACATTGAATAGTAACCAAAATTGCGTGGCCCAGATATGTTTGGAAATCTGCAAGCAACTCAAATACGGCCGCCTGCCGGTTGGTAGTCACTCAACGCGAGCGAACCACGATCCGCCCCTAGTAGAAGAGCGATCCCCTGTCCTGCAGCCGTTGTCCATGATTTAGATACATGGAAGATTGGTACAAATCCATACCTACCCAAATCCTCCTAACCATGCTAGCGTCCTTGTGGGGCACCAATACTTCTGAGACAAATATTATAAAACAACTCTCATGTACCAACCTAACTGTCCCGTTTAAACTTGAATAGATCCGAGCGATTGGAAAATTGAACGAAGGATGCTCTAGAGGGAGTTGACGGATCAAGTGACGACGGCCTCAACCATCAATTGACCATAAAAAATTTGGCAATCGGCCAGCCCGAAGATAAAAGCACAGACAGGCCGTCGCGCTGCCCTTTGTCGTGCCAACGAAACCGACGCGACTGAAACTGAGAGATTATGTGGGTGTGCTCTCGAGCTGGTCTGGACCCGAACCGAGTTTGGATGGAGCGGAAGCCAACAAAAGGATGAAAAACCGCATCATCTGGCAATGGCTCCATGTTCATCGAAGCAACGAGCGGATGCACGGACTGTACAACATGGGAGGACCGGACGAGTACTCGGCGGAATGCGGCATGACGACAACGGATTGCGGCATAATGGTGACGGATTGCGATGCGATCACAATGGTTGTGGCATGTTGGCGGCGACGAGGTGATAGAATTGAAGCAGAGGAAAGAAATTGGGAAGAAACCCTCGTCTTAACGTTGGAGAAGGATCAACCGGTGGTGGAGAAAGCGAGTGGTGACTGTGGGATGATGAGCCTTGATGAATAAAAGTTTTGAAGATTTGAATTTGGATGAATTTGGGTTTGTGGTTTTAGGTTTTGAGCGATGAATGTTTATGAATTTGCATTTCCAATTTTAGATTTTTATTTTTATTTTTTAATTTTGAAAATTGTTTATAGCGGCCAAAGCCACTACAATTAAAGTGACCCCGTAAAAAAAGCAGGGTCCATCGTAGCAACATATGTAATGCTCCGATATACTACGATTGTAGCGGATCTGTAATGGATTGGCCTTTATGAATGTCAAATCAAATATATAGTCTCAAGATAATAAGGTTAAAGTAAGAGTAAAGTTCATTTTTAGTCTCTTAACTATAGTGTGTGTCCTATTTTAATTTGGTCCCGTTTTAAGAATTCGTCATATTGTAATCTTAAACTCATGATTTTTATCTTGTTTTGGTCCTTCCGTAAAAAAAAACTGTTAATTTTTCTGTTTTTATTTGTATTTGATAAAAATACCCCTATAACTATTACACGTTTATTAAAAATATGATTTTAAATAATTTACATACAAATCCTTGCATTTTTTTGGTCTCCAACGAGCTCATCCCCAACGTCTCACCCTCTCAATCGGCCTCCGATTACTGGGTCATCTCCACCGTGTCCCCATTCTTTCCGGCCACCAAAATCTGCTACCTTCTTGTCAGAAACAAGATCCTTAGCAATCTCAATCTCGAGATGAATCAATAAATATCTCAAGAATTTTGGGTTCAACCTTGTCCCGGCCATATCTCAACTCCAAATCGTTCAATGTCATCATCATTCCTCTGGCCTTCCAGAGCTTGGTCTATTCTTCTCTGCCTAGTGTACCAGAGAGGTGAGATGAAATCATTTCGGATACCAGATTTAAAAATAAAAGGAGTAGTTTATTCAGTCTGATGTCGAATACATGTGTTACTGGTTAGAAGATGGAGTTCGTGTGTATTTCAAGCACAGGTTGATGGGTCTAGCGGTGGTAGCGATCGTCGGCACTGGCGGGGCAGTCGGATTGGCCGGAGTTAGACGGAGATCTGGAAGTTTCTCAACCCTTTAAGAGCTTGAGACAATGCTGATGCTTTACTTGAATTCATCTATAACCCAAGTAAAAATCAATATTTTTTTCTCTATAGCTTTATTGTTAGAGACTTGGATCTGAAGGGTTGGGGCCAGGTAACCTAATGCTTCTTGTTATTCTGGGCGTTATCTCTCTATTGTGTTGTTGTTGTGGAGATGTTTGTTTGCAGATGTGCTTCATGGGCGTAGCAGTAGGAGGGAACATGTACTTGTCATTTTCTTGTTTTCTTTGCATCATGTGCATGGCCCTCACTCATGACCGCACGATTTGATGTTGCCTCTCTCTTGTTCTGTTTCGCACTTCTTCTTGAATTAGTGATAAAATTGTTGATTTGCAAAAAAAAATTGTTTTAGGGGTAAAATTGTTGATGAACAAATTGTTTGATGAAAAAATTGTTGATGATAAAAAAAAATTGGGACTTATTTGTGCATTTCATAAAAGTATGATGACTATAATTTTATTAAATGTGTAATTAGATGATATTTTTAGGGATATTCCAGTAAAAATAACCTAATTAACGGTCAACAAAACGCTCAAACCGACGGAATGACTAAAACATGATATACAAACATGATTTCAGGACCAAAATAAGATGAATTCTTAAAATAAAACCAAAATAAATTACGTGTAATAATTAAGAGACTAAAAATGAATTTTACTCGTTAAAATAATAATAATGTTAAAAGAAAAATTCCTAAAAAGGTAATTGTAAAAACTTTCCCAGACAATCTAAAGAGAAATAGAAGTAAATCTTTATCGGAAGCATGGAATACATCATTCTTTCCCAAATATTTTTAAAACATTTGGTTTTGTTTTACAATTAATTAATATATATAATAAATTTGATGTACAACATGGTACTTAAATGATAAACTGAACAAATCTTAAATTATCATTTTATGAATATAAATTATAGTTGACCTTAAAAATTTGAAAGAGAAGATTTTAAAATGAATAATGAAATTTTTGTGATCTATATTATGTAAAAATTTATAAATGATATACTGTTTTTCAAATTTTCGTTTGATCTGAGTTTGATGTCTTTTTCAAGACGTTTTGCTGTTATCTACGAGTAGAGTTTAGCTGTAACTGTTTAATCTTGATCATTAAAAAATTATCCAAAATACTATAACTATTTAAAACAGGTATTGCCAAACGGGACCATAGTTCCCTCTTTCTCTTATTGTAAGTGGCGTTTTGCGTTTTTCAATTAATGAAACTACAATTCGATGTGCTCCATCATCCTAAAAAAAATTATAGTTTTATTTAAAAAATAGTAATTTCAATTCAACTCTTTAATTTGTTAAATTGTAATAAAGAGTCATGGGAGAAGACCTAGCTGCCGCGCGCTCATCATGCCATTCAGCCTGTCGCTTCACGCGTCATCGGTTCGCCATCGTCTGCGCTCTCTCATCGCGTTGTTGGCACATTTCTCTTCGGTCTGTGGTTCAATTTCACGAAGTATTGTCCGTACGTGGGGCGCTAGGGATGGAAGTTCAAGATCCGGCCGCGCTCCTCTGCTTAGCCTCCCAGATCATCGACGCCATCATTCGTCGTGAGGGTCACCCAATTCAGTGGAAGGGGGGGCCGACCCGCTGGCCAGGGCACCTTTGGCCAGATTTGATTGTGGTCTGCTCCCGACGGGGTTGTTGGTCTGCGAGACCTCGCCAAACCGGACTGGGCTACGGACCTTGGGGGACTTCGGTACACCTGGAATAATTAGGGACTGACACCAATTTGCTTTGGGTGCCAGCTGGCCCATTGTGGATTGTTCTTTTGTGCTAAACTTCTTTTGGAATTACGTGGAGGAGTTTGTGCTTTGGTTATAGGTCTGATGGAGATAGGTATTTTTGTGGTAGGTTGTTCGCTATCGGTGAACACCCTGCAACCCGGTGTTCGGTCTGTTGGATTTGGTGTTGGGCATGGAAGAGGGAAGCAACGTTGTATCTCCGAGGCAAGTGCTAAGGTTGTTGGACTCAGTTTGGTGGGGTAGGGGGAATCCCTGTCCCACCATGCGCCGTGAGGAGAAGACTCTAGAAGGAGTTGAGTGGTGGTTCAGCTCGCTCCTCTCCAGTTTCTTTATCTTGGATCACTAGTAGGGTTTTTTTCTTTATTCAGGCATTATTTGTTCTCTTTATCTGGTGGTTTTCTGTTTTCTTTGCTTGAATGATATGGTCTTTGGTTGTGACATCTCACCTTCTATCAACACGCTTATATCAAGACGTCATTGGACTATTTGTGAGCCATACAGGTATGTTGTGCGCGAGATTGACGATCAATACAAATCTGCTATAGCTTCTTGTGCTTCTTATCGGATCTATGATAGCCTATGTTGGAGGTTGATGCATCGGTAGGTGGCTCCGCTCCCGGGTCTGATGGATGGTCTTCTTCCTACTTCGTTTTGGTCGTTATTAGGATGGTTTTTATTCTTATTTAAATATGCTACTTATCTCTTGCTTAGGTGCTTTTTTCATTGTTCTTTATGCATACTCTGACTTATATTATTTTCAATGAAAATAATATTGAGCCGTTTGTTAGATATTGACTCAATTATTTAGGTTGAAAGATGGAGGACTAGACTTTTCATTATGATAAGTTGAAGTAATTACTTGGTCACCAAGCATGGAATTCAATGTGGTTTATGAAAGTTACGACTTGGTAAAAATTGTTGAATCCGATTAGGAATGGATTTGGGTTTGCATGTTTAGTTTGTTTAGGAATTAAATAAGATAAGGATTGAGTTTTCGTAGGTTTAGGTTATGTATGTGTGTGTGGTAAGTTTAGGAGTTTGAGTAAGAATATGATTAGTAATTATTTTGGTGTAGGATTATTTTTTTGGTGAGCAAGTTTATGAGTCCTAGTTTACGTAGAATTTTATTTCCTAATTAGAATGTGATTAGGTTTGTGTATAACCTATATAAAGATAAGTTATGTTAGACTTTTAGGTATGAGAGAAAAACCAATGTAGTGGAGAGACAAAATGTGAGAGTGAAAAAAAAAAAAGAGGTCCGGAAGCCGGGATGACTAGGACGAGAGTCTTTTGTAGTTCTCATATTTTGTCGAAGATGTTATAATGGATTTCTCTCATCCGTGGACGTAGGCTAGTTAAGAGCCGAACCATGTTAAATTATTGTGTGGATGTTTTGATCGAGATTGTTTATTTCCACTCCGCGTAACGTATGTTTAGGGAAGAAAATTATTCGTTTGTCACATTTTTCCCAACACCGTTTTCCCCTAAAAAAGAAAATCAATAATGAAAACTAACACTTTTTGAAAATCTTGAAAGTTAGTATATGTCAATGCAGTACATCCATATAATTAAGGTGACTACACTCTTGAGAATGTCAACTCTAGTACCCAATGTGCGCAAAATATTTTTGATTTCAAACTTAAAAAATGGGATGAATAGAAATCAGTGAATTTATGAGTAATTCACAAATGAATTACTTTTTGAGTTCACCATGAAAAATGAGACGGTAGGTTTTAATGGGTGGTGAAAAAATATAAAAATTGGTGGTGAAACTTAACACTTTTACCCAAAACTTTCAATCAACTCACTAACACCTTTGTCACCACCGGGCCGCCACCCTCGTTGCCGGATTGCCGCCGCCGCCGACCACCACCGGAAGTTTCAAAATGGAAAGAAAAAAAAAATGCTGGGTTATAGCTGAATCCCGGCCTAGGACTTCCGAATCGCGGCTCAAGGCCGGCGAATCGCGACCCAATTTTTAAAAATATTATTTACAATATAGTCCTCCATCTTTTTAAAAAATTACAAAATGGTCATCAGACTTAAAAAAAATTACAGATTGGTCCTCAAATTTTTCAAAAATTTACATTTTGACCAAAAATTATTTACATTTTTTATCCCTGAACTTAATTAAAAAATAAAAAAAAGAATAAAACTTTAAAAAATTGCACTTTAGTCATTGTGGTGGAGCGACTCGGATCAATCAATGTGGATCGATCGACCAATAGAATGGAGCAAGTCATGGAGCGATCCACCACAATACGGATCAGTGCGGATCGATCCATGGAGCGGGTCGACCCGCTCCAATGCCTATCCCTATGCCCTAGGCCGGGATTCGGCGGGCCTAGGCCCGGATTTATGCCCGACATTTTCTTTTTCTTGTTTCAAAATTCCCAGCGGTGGTCGGCAGCGGTGGTCAGACAACAACGATGGCAGCCCGACAGTGGCAGGGGTGTTAGTGAGTTGATTGAAACTTGGCAATTTCTAATGCCCACAGAAGAAGAGTTTCTAATGCTACGTTTTTAATCGACGCTAAAAAATAAAATGCCATCGTTATGATGAAGAAGAGTTTCTAATGCCCGATTTATGCCGATTGAGGGAGTTCTAGCTTATTGAAACTTTTGGATAAAAGTGTTAAGTTTTACCACCAATTTTTATATTTTTTTCACTACCTACTCAAACCTACCGTCCCATTTTTTATGGTGAATTCAAAAAGTAATTCACTTGTGAATTATTCACAAATTCACCGATTTCTATTCCTCCCAATTTTGAAGTTTGAAACCAAAAATATTCTGCACACATTGGGTACTCTCGTTGACATTCTCAAGAATGGAGTCACCTAAATTATATGGATGTATTCCATTGACATATACTAACCGTCAAGATTATCAAAAAATGTTAGTTTTCATTATTGATTTTTTTTTGTTTTTTTAGAGAAAAACGGTTCAATATTATTTTCATTGAAAATAATGCAAGTCAGAGTATGTATAAAGAACAACGAAAAAGCACCTAAACAAGAGATAAGTAGCATATTTAAATAAGAATAAAAACCATCCTAATAACGATCAAAACGAAGTAGGAAGAAGACCATCCATCAGACCAGGGAGCGGAGCCACCTGTCGACGAGTCAACCTCCAACATAGGCTATCATATAGCCGATAAGAAGCACAAGAAACTATAGCAGATTTGTATTGATCCTCAATCCCGCGCACAACACACATGTATGGCTCACAAAGATCCCAATGCCGTCTTACTATAAGCGTGTTGATAGAGGGTGAGATGTCACAACCAGAGACCATATCATCCAAGCAAAGAAAACAGAAAACCACCAAATAAAGAGAACAAATAATGCCTGAATAAAGAAAAAAAAACCCTACTAGTGATCCAAGATAAAGAAATTCGAGAGGAGCGAGCTGGACCACTACTAAACTCCTTCTAGAGTCGTCTCCTCATGCCTCAAGGTGGGACAGGGGTTCCCCCTACCCCACCAAACTGAGTCTAACAACCTTGGCACTTGCCTCGGAGATACAACGTTGCTTCCCTCTTCCATGCCCAACACCAAATCCAACAGACCGAACACTGGGTTGCATGGTGTTCACCGATAGCGAACAACCTACCACAAAAATACCTATCTCCATCAGACCTCTAACCAAAGCACAAACTCCTCCACGTAATGGCAAAAGAATTTTAGCACAAAAGAAAAATCCATGATGGGCCAGTTGGCACCCAAAGCAAATTGGTGACAGTCGCCAATTATTCCAGGTGTACCGAAGTCCCCCACGACCCATAGCCCAGTCCGGCTTGGTGAGGTCTCGCGAACCAACAACCCCGTTGGGAGCAGACCACAATCAAATCTTGCCAAAGGTTCCCTGGCCAGCGGGTCGGCCCTCCCTTCCACCGAATTGGACGACCCTCGTGACGAATGACGGCGTCGGCGATCTGGGAGGCGAAGCGGAGGAGAGCAGCCGGATCTTGAACTTCCATCCCTAGCGCCCCACGTACGGATGATACTTCCTGAAATTGAACCACAGACCGAAGAGAAATGGGCCGAAAACGCGATGAGAGAGCGCAGACGATGGCGAACTGGTGACGCGTGAAACGACAGGCTGAACGGCATGACGAGTCTGGGGCATGGCGGCTAGGTCTTCTCGCAAGACTCTTTATTACAATTTAACAAATTAAAGAGTTGAATTGAAATTATTACTTTTTAAATAAAACTATAATTTTTTTAGAGAGGAGGGAGCACATCGCATTGTAGTTTCATTAATAGAAAACCGCAAAACGACACTTACAATAAGAGAAAGAGGGAACTATATAAACAAAAAGAAAAACGTCTTGAAAAAGACATCAAACTCTGATCAAACGAAAATTTGAAAAACAGTATATCATTTATAAATTTTTACATAATATAGATCACAAACATTTCATTATTCATTTTAAAATCTTCTCTTTCAAAATTTTAAGTACAACTATAATTTATATTCATAAAATGATAATTTAAGATTTGTTCAGTTTATCATTTAAGTACAATTTTGTAAAAATATTTGGGAAAGATCCTTCTGATGCGTGCAAAAGGGTGTAACTTTCTAGCACAAATTTTATATTTATAGTTACCCTTTTTATGCCCTTAAGTGAAAGGATCAGATATAATATAGCGTAGAGAGCGAAAAGGGTGTCGAACCCAAGAGAACTATAGCGTCGATCAACTTTATGAATAAAAGTGCTAATTACTCTAAAATGAAAGATAACGATTGATGAGATGATTGTAAATTAAACTAACTTTGGAATGAAGGCAACTCTAACAAGTAAAATAACAATTATCAAACGATGCCAGA
>JBBYHH010216379.1:0-13343 GCA_038382905.1 Daphne laureola | reverse complement strand
CTATTCCCATGTTGGGTCACGATGAATTGAAATGTGAAGAACACCCGCGACCTCCTCTTCTCCTCATCCCTAGCTTAAGGCTGAGTTAACCGTAAAAGCCTACATCCATGGTGATTTTTGGTGCTGTTGAGACTGGAAAGAGGCATCAATTTCATTAATCCACAGACAGTGAGGTAAAGACCCTTGAACCCTAGTGATTAGTTTCAGTCAATTGGTGGATTTAAAGTGAATTAGAAGTTTATTTTTCTTAATTCCTCCTCTATTATGTACAATTTTCACAATAATTGGCAATGCATGATTTTTTAGAAATGGTTTCCCTGAACTGAGTTGAAGGGCCGAGACCTTATGGTGGTTTCTTGTTGTGTTTGATGATATATTACTACTGATGTGAAAGGAATAAGGCTAGGAAGGGTTTAAAATATGGAAGTAGTATGATATGTGAGAGTTTGCACAAAACCTTGTAAATTAACATGATGACTGACTACTGTGGTGAGTCTTTGTTGATATATGCCGATTTAAAGTCATGGTCGAGGGAATGTAATACTGTTAGAAATTTAGTCAGCAATCTGTGACAATTTAAATGTTGTGTCTAGGAAGGTATCATGGCCGAACCTCTAAGTGTATACGTGATGATGTTGATGATGAGATTAATGTTGCAAACTGGACTAATATGGTAGGAGAATTTAATTATGATTTAGGAGATATACTTGAGAATTAGAGTCTCCCTTAAGTTGGTCAAAGACTGAAACTACTGTGGTGAGCTTTAGATGTGTTCTCTTATTGATTGTTGAGTTTAAATTGCTAAATACTGCTGGGAATTACCTTGAAGGTTTATGGAGGAAGTGTACAAAATTTATATATAATCTTGGAAGAAACTCCTCATGTTGGCCGAACTCTTACAATGATATGTTGATGGATTGTGTAACGAGTTGTTGTCATATATTTTGGTGAAAACTACGGGTAGCTTGATGGTGATTTGGTGGAGAAATAATATTGAAGGTGAGGGAAGTTTATGGCCAAGTGTGAGTTACAACCATCTTGGTAGTTCTACTACCACTGATACCTTTGCATATTTTGGGCATAATCACTGGAAGCAATAGAGTACCTTAGGAATAAAATAAAGAATACCAGAAATATCTACTGAATCTCATGCGCATACTTTTAATCTTCATAGCAATCACTGAGTTACACTATTGTTTTACATGTGACAATGACACTATTGCCTATCAGCTGACTGGGACACTGAGAGGACTGGAGCACGAAGACTAGAAGATTGACAACCGAGCGGGAGCTTCACCAGGAGCAGGAGCTACTGCCAGAAGACAAAGCCATAGTGTCGAAGGTCCCCTTTTTTACTAAAGGACTCACATAGGCCCTCTGGAAAGAAGTTTCACTTTCCCCACAGGAGTGCTAGCCACTCCTGTAAGTTCCTCGACACCCTTTCTCATGTTTATTCATTTACTTTCCTTGCAAAACACTTTCTCTTATATTAATATATTTATTAAATATCTACTCACGCCCCTAAATATAACTTGCAAGGAACCTGACATCGCGTAAGGATGTGAGAGAAGGACGAGGAGAATCTTCCAGGAAGAACACCGAGACCCGGAAATCTTGACTTATAGATTATTAATATGTATTTTACTTTTGTTTCTTTGCAAGCAAGCAATCACACTTTAGATGGAGGTTGTATCTAGAGTTGGGATATCTCCTAAACCACTTCATTAAATCCTTCCCTTTAAACTGAATTTTGTTTTACAACCTCGTGAATGGCTTTAAGATAGATCTCTAGGAGTTATGAACCTCTGAAAGGACGGGTCATAACAATTGGTATTAGAGTCTGAGTTCAAAATGTGAAAGATTTTGAAAAGTCTATTCAAAGTTGCTTGCTAAATCTTAGGTAGTGTTCAAGGTCTCTTGGGGATTTGTGCTAGAAGGGCAACTAGCTTGATTTGCAAGAAAAACTAATAAAACAACTCATAAAATTGGATACAGATCAGTGCTCAACAGGTTGAGGAATTGGCCAAGTAATGGGTAATAAATGCTCCTCCCTTTAATACATTGGTCAATCAATGAAAGCTCTTAAAATCTAATAATCTCTTATTTTCCATCAATTCCACATTGATTGTAGATATATCTTGAGTCCTCAAGGTTGTTGATGTCCGCCATTAATGTGAAGTGAAAGCTTGGAAACCCTTGAGTTGCATTGAATGCATCTTTTGGAAGTTCAACAGGTTGAGTATTTCATGGACTATGGTTTTTCTTGGAATTTGGTAAGGCCAAATAAATCTGGGCTTTTGAGTCTTGAACCAAAGAATTAGGATGGGTCATAGTCCAATAATTAAAGGATTGGACATCTCCTTCATCTCCAAGAATATTCACATTTTCGTCCTCACGCTTTCAAAACTATTCATCAACAGGTTGAGCGTTTCCTTAGCCTTCTTGGTATTGCGAATGGTTAGTCCAAAAATGTCCTTGAAGGCTTGGGCCTTGACATATTGAAGCTTGAACGAAGAGTTAAAAGCTTGATATGAAACTTCATTGAAGGTAGAGAAGTAAGTGAAAACAAAGGACCTCATCTTTTGGCATGTGAACTATTGGATCCTGCAAGTAAAGTTTGATACTAGTAGCCAGGGAACATGAAGGAAGGTAATACAAGTCATATGGGATAGTTATTATGGTTATTAGCCACTTTGAGGTTTTGGTCTTATGAGAGAGATCTGGGAAAGGTAGTTTAAATGCCACTCCTATACCGACAAATGAGTTTCCTACTAAGAACACATATATGGATACTTTCATGTATACTTTCAGCCTTTAGAATAATAATTGGATTGCGTTACTGTTTTCTTGTGACAATGACACTAGTGGGAACTAACTGACTGGGAGCTCAGAAGAACAAATACTGGGAACCTTAGAGTACGGATGCGAGAAGACCAATCACTGGGACACTAAGAGTACCAGGGCACGAGGACTCAAAGACTGACAACCGGACGGTAGCTTCACTGGTAGCAGGATTTTTCGCCAAAAGACAAAGCCATAGTGGGGAAGGTCCCCATTTTTACCATATGACTCACTTGGATTCGTTTCTTACAAAAGGACCCACTTGGGCCTTTCTTATCAAAAGACCCTCTTGAGCCCTTTGTTAAGCAGTTGCACTTTCCCCACGGGAGTGCTCGCCACTCCTGTAAGTTTCTCGACTCCATCTCTCAATTTTATTTACTTTATTTTCTTGAAAGTTACATCATTATCATCATTAATATTTATTTATCGAATATCTACTCATGCCCCTCAATATTACTTGCAAGGAACCTGACATCGCGTAAAGATGAGAGAAAAGATCGAGGAGGAACACCGAGACTCAAGGACGGGACATCCTGAGCTTGGATGACTGCCACTACTTGAAGACTCATGAACCTTGACACCTAGGTAATATTTTGTATTTTTATTTTCTTTACGATCAAGCAAGAAAGTCCACTTTGAACGGAGGTTGTATCTGGACCTTAAGATATTTCTTAAACTATTTCTTATTTTCTTTCTTTAAATTGAACATTTTTTTACAACCTCGCGAATGGTTTTAAGATAAATCTCTGAGAGTTATGAACCTCCAAAAAGGACGGGTCATAACAGTTGGTATCAAAGCCTGAGTTCAAAGTGTGAAAGATTTTCAAATCTTTTCAAACTTGCTTTCTAAGTTTAGTAGTGTCTAAAGGTTATCTGATGATTATGGTAAGTGTAAGTGTGCGAAAAGGTAGGTAACTTTCTGGCACCATCCCTTCACATAGATTTCCTGATTTCTAATGTCATTACATTTGGCCACTTACTTAATGCATGACTAATGTATTGTGCAAAGTAAATTTTAGGAATGATAGATTGTGGGAAAGCTAAAGGAGCGGGCGAAGAGCCAAATATGCTTAAAACCGAAAGATTGGTAAGTAAAAGCTAAGGTATGCTTACGAAACTGGAAACTCACAATGAGCGTTACACTTGGGTGTTTTGAGCATGATTTTTCTATGTCACTGCCTGCTCTATGCTACATTAGTTTTGGAGTCACTAGGAACACGTTTCATACTGCATAATAGAGTTAGGGACTGGACATTGTTTGCTAGAGTTATGATTTTCTTACCTTTTCTATGTGTGAATGAATTTATTTGTGATTGTTGTTTTAACCTAGAGATCGACGAGAGCTTTTTCTCAGAGTACTCACTGCATTGTACTCTTGTGGCCAACTGAATTTCTCTCTTTGGGGGAACTAGTAAACTGAACACTGCACTGATAATATGGCCAACTGAACAATTGTAGATATTATTTGTGTGTGCGTATGTGTGCTTACTATATGGTATCACTGAGTATATGTGTTTAGTAGTATTAACTACAAAATACTGGATTGCCTATGATAAGAGAATCTGGAAGCTCGTTAGGGGCTACTGGTGAAAATTAAGTAATAAGGTGAACTGTCTAAGGTTTCTGTAATTGTAAAATAGTAAACTTTTAAAACTAGTTTTAACTGAGAACTGTTAGTGCACTGGAATAGGTAGATGAACCAAATCACTGGGTGTAGTCAGTTTGGGGAATTGAAAGAACTAGGAGCAAACAAGTTAAAAAACTTAAAATGGAAAACTGGAGTAGTGTTGTGAAGAAGAATGAAAATCTTTGAGAAATTGCTTGTAACTGGTAGGAACTAGAAATTGAGAATTGAATAAGAAATGATATACTTTCGAATACTGCTGAGTGACTCTTGTCACTACTGTATTGATTGTTGAGGAAAGATCGAGAGTTAAAAGGAACCGGGAGTTAGAAACAAAACTCGGTAAAAGAACAAACAAGTTAGGTAACTGAGAGATAACTAACTGGATTAGCTGGTAATAACTAATAACTGAGAAATTGAAGAAATTTGGGAACGAAGAAGATTACAAAAGAAGGGTTAACAAAGAAGTTAAGAAAATGAGCTAAGCGCGGAGTATTAGGAAGAAGAGTGTAGCAGCGTAGCAGAAGTGTTGTTGCTAGTTAAGTAGTAACTAGAACTGTGAGATTTAGCGTAACGAAACTGCAAAATTCACTGGAATATCGGACACCCTACAAAGGGATTGTCCCTGAATATTCATGCATAAACATAAGTCTAGAAGAATAGTTAACAAGAGTGATACTAGAACTGGTTGAAACTTGATAAAGTTGATAATTAGGTGATTTTGACCTTAGTATGTTTTGATATTTGCACTACTCTAGTGGTGAGTACCGAGTCTTAGATAAGCTAGCAACTGTTGATGTATAATTTTAAATGTACATGAATCTGGAGAATTATCTACATTGGTATCGTGCTGGCCGTATGCATGATAAGGAATTGATAATTGTAGGTGAGGTAGATGATTGTCTGATCAACAGACTGCTACTAACTTGGAAAGCTAGAAGGGTAAAAGTTTGAAACTTATTAGTGACGTTGAATTGATAGCTAGAAGGTGAGAGTATAATCAGCGGGACAAATTAATGACTAGCAAAAGATAATCGGGAGTAAGAATTATCGAGTATGAGGGAGGGTGCAATTACAAAAAAGGATTGAATAATTGAAGAAACAAATCTGGAAGTCACCGAGAACAAGTGAAACTATAGTAGCTTGCAAGTTAAGAAACCAGGAACCAAAGACTTGAACCGAAGACTTAATAGTAAAACTTGAACAACAAGTCACTGGGAATCTGGATGAGTCGACTAGTCATAGGAGTTATAGGTTGAACACTATCGAGACCAAACATGCAGAGCAAGTTACTGAGAATGTCCCCTAAAGTTGGATAATGTTTAGAAGAATCTTCTACACACGACTTCGAGGATGAAATATTTTTCTAAAGGGGGGAGAATGTTATGCCTGTGTTACAGACGGGTCATAACGCGGTGTGTTGATAAAATAATTGGAGAATTTGATAGAAGTGCAAAATTTAGGATGTCCTGTGAGCTAAGAGAATATTGACAATAATTAATTTTCCAATAATTAAGCTGTGAAGAAGCTGCTTAGTGACTAAATTGCAAGAGAAGGAAAAATGAGGAGCTAGACAAAATTAATGACTCAGATGGGCCTCTGTGGAAATTTTAAAAATAGTTGAGGGAGTTATACAATTATTACTAATTAAAGTTAATAAATCAAAGAAATGGAAAAGAAAATAGATCAGATCCGATCATCTAGTCCTCTTCTTCGTTCTTTCGTGAGCTGGAGTGCGATGCGCAGGGGAGAAGCTCACTATCACCTCGCCCTGCCTCACCACCATCACGTTGGGCCTGAGAAGTTGAGAGGACGACGAAGCTAGGCTTCACCATGCATTCTCTCATTCGTTCATTCATCCTGAAAGCCAACTCCAGTCTTGCGTTCTCCATAGCTTGCGCTGCAGCTGCTTCTATGCCTCACTACCACCACCGTTCAAGCCAAAAATCAGAGGAGGATGGTGATTCCAGCCTTGCATTGCCTCTGGTTTGCCTTTTGTTCACTCCATTCCAAAAACTGAGGTAATTTACTCTAACCCTAACTACTGTAATCCGATCAGATGAGGGATAAGCTCTGGAAATTGGTACTCTTTATCTCTGTTAAGACTTTTGTTATGACTAATTGAGAATGCATGAAGAAAATTGGGATTTTCCCAATTTTTGCCAATAGGCCGATTTCTTCTTGATGAAGAATTGGTATGTTTTATGACAATGGTTGATGCCTTCTTGCTTATTACTAATAATGGAATGCTCTTACTGTTAAGTTAGTAGTACATGAGCTTGAGGAATCTCTAAGTGAAAATTCCTTATGGCCGAAACTGGTTATCCTTTCCTTTGCTGATTCTGATGATGAGTTACAGTTATTAGTGGTTAAATGGGAACATTACTGGTGATGAATGTGGTGTTTTTCCCAAAAATTAGCTATGGGCCGATTCACCTATGCCTTCCTACTGTCATTTTCATGAGGAATTAGTGCGGTTTATGTCAAATATTTATGATTAATTAGATAATATGGTTAGAGGATTATACTAATGTTAAATGAGTGTTGGTTGACAATAGAAGAATGCTAAAGGGTCGAATTTCCATGACATGTTCTTAATGATGATCTTTGTGATGGATGTTGATCTGTGTTGATTTATTACTGTTGGAAGAGCCCATTCACTATTGATTAATCTTGCGACATAAATAAGAAATTTGGGAGATTTCTCTCTTGAATTACCCATGTTGGCCGACTCGTATGGAAGGCTAGAAGCTATTATACTGCAGGTAAAGTTCAAGACTAGTAGCCAGGGAACATGAAGGGAGGTAATACAAGTCATATGGGATAGTTATTATGGTTATTAGCCACTTGGAGGTTTTGGCCTTATGAGGGAAATATGGGAAAGGTAATTTAAATGTCACTCCTATACCGACAAACGAGTTTCCTACTGAGAACATATATATGGATACTTGCATGTATACTTTTAGCCTTCAGAATAATAACTGGATCGAGTTACTGTTTTCATGTGACAATGACACTATTGGTAACTAACTGACTGGGAGCTCGGAAGAACAAATATTGGGAACTTTAGAGTACTGATACGAGAAGACCAATCACTGGGACACTAAGAGTACCGGGGCACGAGGACTCGAAGACTGACAATCAGGCGAGAGTTTCACTAGTAGCAGGAGCTTCCGCCAGAAGACAAAGCCATAGTGGGGAAGGTCCTCATTCTTACCATATGACTCACTTGGATTCCTTTCTTACAAAAGGACCCACTTGGGCCTTTCTTATCAAAAGACCAGCCCTTTGTTAAGCAGTTGCACTTTCCCCACGGGAGTGCTCGCCACTCCTGTAAGTTCCTCGACTCCATCTCTCATTCTTAATTACTTTCTTTTATTACAAGTCACATCATTATCATCATTAATATTTATTTATCGAATATGTACTCACGCCCCTCAATATTACTTGTAAGGAACCTGACATCACGTAAGGATGAGAGAGAAGATCGATGAGGAACACCGAGACTCAAGGATGGGACATCCCGAGCTTGGACGACTGCCACAACTTGAAGACTCATGAACCTTTAAACCTAGGTAATATTTTGTATTTTTATTTTCTTTACGATCAAGCAAGCAAGTCCACTTTGAACGGAGGTTGTATCTAGACCTTAAGATCTTTCTTAAACTATTTCTTATTTTCTTTCTTTAAATTGAACATTGTTTTACAACCTCGGGAATGGTTTTAAGATAGGTCTCTGGGAGTTATGAGCCTCCGAAAAGGACGGGTCATAATACTTCTAATGTCTAAAGTGCAATCTACCTAAAGATATGATAGAGGATGTGTATGATGGTGGTGAATTCAAATGTGAATAGTAATAAGTATGAAAATGTTTTGAATTCAGTAACTTGTGATGCAAGTAACAAAAGGGCAAAAATATAATTTGGGTAAAAATAAAGATTAATCAATACTAAAAGATCTCCTAGGGTAGCATTGACCTATTTAAGGGGTTTTTCCATGTGTTCACAATTCATAATTAGATGTAAGCACGATAATTGGTCTGGTTTCTACTCGGAACATCGTCATCCATCTCACTAGAATCTCTACTATTAGGCACTCTCGTGCTCCAACAACAAACATCTTGAGTTCTAAAGCACAAGTAATAACTACTAATGAATCATTTAAGGTTATCTCGAGCATTCCATCGAATCCCTAATAGCATGTCAGTGTAGGACTAGTACTCCACATACATGATAAATGATGGAACAAACTTAGGAAACTAGTATCTAATCATACAAATCATGCTAAACATGGATTACCCAATAAGGCAAGCAAGCCTTAGGAGATCATGAACAACTACTCACTAATAGGCATACTAATCATACAAATCAGCATGCTCAGAGGATAAAACATAATGAAAGATAAAGAGATAGGGATTAGAAACACTCTAAGAGCCTTGATCATAAAGAAATCCAAGATCTTTCCATAGAAGATGCTCCAAAATCAACAAAAACCCTTGATCCCTAGCAAATTCGTACCTCCTCCAAAATCTGGTAGCAAATTACCCTAATTGTCTATATATACTACCTATTAATGTCCTAAATGACCTTAGATACTTTGGTCATCATAGGCAACTAATTAAAGGGTAAAATGGTCCTAATATTGGCTTGTAATTCGATTACAAAAGGTACAACAGAGACAATGACATCCAACTGAAAGGAGAGAGAATGCACATGATGCTAGTTGCTGGTACCAAACTAGAGCCTTGAACTAGCGCCCTGCCCAAAAAATGGGTTGAAGTCACGCCTTGATCTGGCACCTTGAGTTGTGCTTGGGATGCTCCAGACCTACGCCTCCTGGCACCTTGGTACGCCTAGGCTTGTGCACAGCGCCACTTTGAGGTTCCAAACTATAGCCTTGAAGTGGCATCGGCTTTCCTCTGATTGTTCTTTTTTCTTTTTCCAAATGTGCAATTTGGCCCTCTCTTCACTTCCTTTGATGTTTAACTCTCCAATTTAGCCTGGAATGGTCCTTAATGCTTCGCAACTTGTAAAACTTCATACAAAAGCTCCAATTTAAGCTCATTTTACTCCTTTTTCACATTGATATTGTGCATCTGCAAAACATTACACAACACAAGTAAAATGCACTAATGACATTAGAAAATAAGCATAAATGATGAGAATTATGCCTTAAACACCCCGGAAGTGTGTGCGTATTTGCACAGTCAACATCCGCTCAGTTCTAGTATAAACGTTTGGTACAAATATGCGTTAAGTCACAACTTAAGATGGCAAAAAGTAAGATGATACTGTAGACATGTAATCGGAGGCCCCGTTCACATAGCCTGTCGTCCCTCTCGTAATTACCCATCTTAAGTGCTTAGGTAACCATCCTCACACTAAGAAAACAAAAGGGTGTAAAAACATAAAAACACCCAAAACATAAAAAGAAATAAAAATGTGTAAAAACAAAAAAACACCAAAAACAGAAAGTGAATAAAAGAGAAAAGTCAAAAAAGAGACAAAAAAGATAAAAGTTGAGAGGAATAAAAAAGTGTGTAGCAATGGACAATCCGCATTAACTTGTTAAGTCTTGTAGGTAAACAAAGATTATTAAAATAGGAGTCTACATTTTCCTTAAGAAGTAATAAGTGATCAAGACCAATGTGCCTCTTTGATTTCTCTATACAGACTTAAATGCAAATTTTCACACATTGTTCACTTGTATATCTACTAAGCACTAGGTTTTTATTTAAGAGTACTCAAGCTAGGATGAATAGTATATTCCTAGATTGCATAAACACTCTTATTCTATGTACTTGCTTACAGCAAATGGTTTTTGTGAATCTGTAGGTGGTTAGATTAGGTGTCTTTGAGTCTTTTTACTTTCACATATGCTTTTGTTTTCAGGTTTGGGGGTGTGTTGAGTGTGCAAACACTTACATATTTCCGGGGTGTTTAAGGCAATAAACCTGTCATTCACGCTTAATTTCATTGTAAAAATGCACTTTACTTGTTATTTTTTATATTTTGTAGGTGCGACTCTAAGGAGGTGAAAAGGATCCCAATGTATGACATTCAAGGGTCCGAGATGGAAAATATATTATTGCGGGTCAAACTACAAAATCTTGGGTCAAACGGAAGAGTACAAGTCAAGAGCAGTTGTTGGAGGACCAAATTGCACCAAGGAGAAAAGTAGACGAATGAATTGAAAAATGGTGTAACTGGGAGCCAGGGTGGCAGGTTAAGGCGATAGTAGTTCTGCCACTAACTGCCGCCCCTTTTTAATGATGGCGGAACTCCAGGACAGCATCTAATGACTGACTTTCAAGGCTGATGGAGACACAATGCATAACATGGGGGCACTTTATGGCGCTAGTAAGTTCCGCCAGCAAGTGCCGCCAGCCACCTTCCAACTCATAACTCACGGGTTTTCCATGATTTTTACTCGGCCCAACCATTTTGTAACACTCGTTTTAGGCCATTTTTTCCTCTCTACACTATGGTTAAATGCATTTTATGTTAGGGGCAACTTAGGGCATTAGTTTTAGTATATATAGGTCACTTAGGGTTAGATTTCATAATATTCTTGGGAGCTGAAACCCTAGCTACGAATTTCAATATTGTGCTTAGGGTTTAATTCCTTCCATCGCAATTTCATGAGGGGTTGAAGGGCCAACTTGTGGATCATCAATCTATGGCTGAATTCTAGCCTTTACTTTTTCTATTTCATCTTTTCAGTTCCTATTAGTTGTTGTTTTGTTCATTTACAGCATTAGTAGAGTTATGAGATCCCATGTCTTGGTTGTTTCTTGGTTTAGGGTTCAAGTAACTTGTTTCCATGTATTCACTTGCTTTAATTTCGATCTCTATGTGTGATTTCCATGATAGTATGCATGTTTGGTCGCTACTCGTATTTGCATATCACCAAGGTGTTTGATCAAATGCCCGAGAGAGCTTTGATTGGCATAGACCCATGAGATTGATTGGTAGGCATATTTGGAGTCTGAGAAGGTTCAAAGAAACCTACTGGTACATAGGTTAGGTGATGTAAAGCCTTAAAACGTTCATTGCTAGACCGCGAGAGCGGCTAGGTGTAGACAACTTTCATTCGAGAAATAGACCGTGATGCTCTAGAAGGGAGCAGGATGATCTTAGTAACTCATCTCGAGCATGAATTGGAGACTTGTTGCATGAACCCTCACTGTTTTGATGTGGTAGATTAAGTTAGAGTAGCTAGATTCACATGTCTTATAGGAATCCGTGGTAGTTTAGGATGTGTTGCTAGGTTCCGGTTCCAACAGATCGGATCATCGATTGCGGGGAGTTAGAGATAGCCTTCGTGGTTGATTAGGGGGTTAGAGATGATCCACACTTATAAGACTCGAGTTTAGATGCACAAGCATATTTCTTATGACGGATGGTAGTACTTCGAGAGCCTATGATTGAAATCTGCAAGTGCTTACTTCATTCCCCTCGATGCTTTACTTGTTTCCTTGATTACATCCTCATTATCTTGACCATATTATACCATTCTCTTTGTTGTCCATATTACATACATACTAGATTAGTTGCACATAATATACACTAATAGCTTAAACGCTCTGACTCTCTCTGTTACACCCACCATAATCTGATAAAAAATCATCAACAGAAATGGACGGTGGACAAGTTATTCCGCCACCAAGATTTAAGGTAAAGGATTTTGATTGGTTAATTTTGGCATTAATTGGTGTTAAAGTTATTGGTTATTGCATGAATTGGGTGTGTTTTTTAGGTTTAATGTTGATCGAACTTGTTTGGAGTGTTTTGGTTGAGTGTGCGGGAAGAAAACAGGGCTTTTTAGAATTTCAGGAGTGCAGGCGAACCTCCAGGCGAAACGCGCCTAAGGGCAGGCGATCGCCTGGGGATGGAAATGAAAAAAAAAATGGATAGGGGATCAGGCGAGCAGGTCTCCTGGAAGGCGATCGATTGACCCCGAAAGAACAAACTGGACAGTGGTCCAGGTGACCGGCCAGGCGTGCGGACCATGCTCGCAGGCAGTCGCCTGACCTTTAAAGTGAAACGGGCAGGGAGCCAGGCGACCGACCAGGCAAAGGGAGCCATGGCCAGGCGATTGCCTGACCCCTGAATGTGAAAGAAAGGGAGCCAGGCGAGGGACCAGGCGAACGGGGAAAAATCCTAGGTGATCGCCTTGTACCCTGGGCAGGAAAAATAAAAAGGGCTGAAGCCCGAATTCTGGAGAGAGAAATCACTTTTCACGATTCGTCTTCAACCTTCAGCTTCAGAGCTCAACCCCAACCCTTCCCTAACACACAAATCACTCAATCTAAGCCCAAAATCGAGGGGAAACCTCTCCCCATGCGAGATTCTCAACGGAAGGGAGGATTCTACGGATGAAAGTTGATTCATTCAACATTTTGGAAGATTTCTAGAATTGGGTCCGATTTTGGAGGTATGTTTTCTAAGGTTTGTTGTTGAATATGAAGTGGTAGACATGTTCTAATGTTGATTTGGAGTCAACAACATGTTTTACAACATCAATTGCTCATTAATTGGTAGAATTCAAATTCTAGGGTTTATGAGCTCTGATGTTTGAATTGTTAAGAGATGGTTGAATTGAGGTTCAATTACTGCTATTGGGTGTATATGGAGCAACATTAATACTTGGAATTATATCCAATTGTTGCTATAATTGGTAGCTAAGGCAAACACCATAGGAAAATTGGTGGAAGATTAAAGTGTTGTTCTTGGATGAATTATTGATTCCATTGTGTTAATATGGTGTTTATAAGCAACTTTAATACTTGGAGTTAGTTTCAATTCATGGTGTAACATGGAGTTATCAGATAAATCCCAAATTGGATCATTTTTGTGAAATCATGAAATATGAAGGG
>JBBYHH010216268.1:0-13344 GCA_038382905.1 Daphne laureola | reverse complement strand
TAACATTGTTCACACATTTTCCTCTCCCGTTTTCGTTGGAGTTCAAGATAAATCTAATTCGTTGGCGTTATGTACTACCATTTTCTTGCTTTATAGTTTAGACAATGAATGATAGTATTTTATTTTATTATGATGATAGTAACTCTATAATGCATTAGATGATTATATTTTGTTATGATAGTTTATTTGAGGTTCCATTGGGTTTAGGTTCGGGTTAATCAGGTTCGGTGTTCGGGTCATACGGGTTTAGATTCAGGTTTATCGGGTTCAGAATTCGGGTCAGTCGGGTTTGGGTTACGGGTCCATCGGGTTTGGGTCATTCGGGTCTCGGGTCATTTTGGGTTGAGCTTATTTCGGGTCAGGTCGGGTTCGGGTTCGCATCATTCGGGTTACGGGTTCATTTGGTCCAAGCTATTTTCGGGTCAGGTCGGGTTCGGGTTTAGGTCATTCAGATTTTGGGTCATTGACTTTTTTGGTCAGGTCAGGTCGGGTTAATCGGGTTGGGTCATCTTTTGACACCCCTAGTTGAAAGGAGACAACGAGTGCAATGATGAGGATCATGCTTTAAGGGAGGTTATGTCACAACGATTGACTTATACGTTAATTGGGTAGCAACGACGTGTTGTTAGATACCGCTCACTGCTTTTAATTAGGAACAAGATTCATAATTATTTCCAACTTAATGAGAACCTATGGGGTGACACGCAATAACGAGAGAGAGTTTAAGACTATATGGCCAAGAAAAGAGAGATTGGGACAAAATGGACACTTTTGGAAAGGACTACAACCATTATTTCAAAAACCAAAAATACTTTCTAACAGATAGAAAGGGGAGCATCGGTCAAAGCCTGATCTCTATGGATCGACCTCACTCATCATGTCTACAATAGACATCCATTCTCTTAGGGAAAGTAAGCGAGTTATAAATTTAAAACTTGATTTTGAGCATAGATTCCAATATCTATGTCTCGCGCATCATGGAGCCTCAAGGATTTTCTTCCTCATTCTTTTACCCCGTTGTATTACATCTTTAGGAGAACGAGACCTAGGCTAGTATAATAGGATAGATACTCACAGTCTTTGAGAAGCACATGGCGGTACTACACTGGTACCCCTTCCCCCTGTACAAAATGAACTAATGTAACAATTATCTAAGGGAAAATGAGTTATTTTGCCACTAATGTTTGAGAGTTGGCAACTTTTCACCACTAAACTTCATTTTAGGGTTAAATTGCCACAAATATTTAAGAAATGGGATAAATTTTCTACACTCATTAAATAGCTTGACGAATTCTATCAATTTTTTTAGGTTAATGCTTTATTTTCATCTTAAAGTTTCTAAACCTGAAAAATTAACCCTTAAAGTTTAGACTTCTACATTTTGACCCCTCCCTCCCCCGCTAGTAGCACCTTACAGTACCGCCCCTTCACCGCTGCACGCTGCACCACCGCCCCTTCTGTTGTTGCACAGCTGCTCAATTAACCAAAAATGTTTTGTTCAGTTTTTTTTTTATAAGTACCAAACTTGCTTTATTTAACCAAAACATATTTTTTTACGTAATTTTTATGATTCTACGTGTGTTCCATCTTTTTGCTATATTAGACAGTGAAGTAAAATGAAATTTGAATTGAGTTTTTAATCTTATTTCACTAGAAATTATAAGATGAATTATACTCCCTCCGTCCCAAAATTATTGAAACACTTTCCTTATTAGGTTGTCCTAAAATTATTGAAACACTTTCCCCATTTAGTAAACTTTTGTATATCAATTTACCCAACTATCCATCTATCCCTCTTTTCCACCTATCAAGTTAACACAAAACTAACTCCTCCTAAAATAGTGTGTGCAGTCAATATGTTTCAATAATAATGTGACGGAGGGAGTACTATATTACATTTATGTAATGAAGAGTAAGTTTTGTCATTTTGTGTTTCATGTTTTAATGTTCTTTTTTTTCTTTCAAGATTTTTCATTTTTCATTTTATTCCACCTTTTTTTGTTTTCAGTTTCCCTATAATGTCATTTTGTGTTCTTATGTTTTTTTTTTTTTTTAATTTCTTCGCTTTCCCCGCCCCCCTATTCCATGTTTTTTTTGTTCTTATTTTTTTGTTAGGGGAATAATGTTCATTCAAAATCTGGAGAAATCCGGAGATATACCATAGGAGAGGGCTAAGGCCATTAGTTCCAAGTCCTGGTGTTCTGACCTGAGTCAACCACGGAAGCAGCTAATCTGTGACCTGCTAATACTAAGAGAATTAAACCAAACATCAAGGAAGCAGTTAAACTGCAACCTAATTAAGCAAATAAAACCAATATATATATCCGAACCAAAGCAACATAGAAACATAAGCCTATAGATATAGAACCAGCTCGGCCATGCAGAAGAGAACCATGACGTTATCCTGAATACATAGCACCAGTAACATGTAGATAGTGCAGCTCCATCACCTAACATAAGAGCTTCATTCGGTTTTCGATTCACAACATCTACTTGCGGTACAGGGGCAACCATCCTCCACCCAAGTGTTAATATGAACCCTTGAAAATGCCCGTCCCCTGCAGGAAGTACTGGATGGGATTGTTTGTCCATACATATTACCTGTGTCACATAGAATAAAGACAAAGCCAAGATCTTTCGACACATGCCCTTACTAGTCCAAGTCATATTGGCATACTCAAAGCGATGGGATGACTCATGAACCTCCACTTCCAGGTGGCTCCCGATCATGGCTCCTAGCAGGGGGAGACCTAGCTCACCCCTGCCTTCTGCATATCACTATCCAACTCAGTCGCCCGGTCCGTTCTGGCTCATTTCCTCGTAGTTGGAGGTCCCTCCGTTCCACTGCCATCCAAGGTAAGGATACGCGGTCGACCTCTTCCACGCTTTGTAGTACCTGCCAGCGTACATGCACGACCATGTCATCGTCCGCGCACTGTAGTCACCAACTCCCTGCCACTGCCAAACACAAATGTCATTGGCGCTTGTGTTAAGGTGTCCTGAGCATTATCAAGACCCATCTCTTCCTAATTCAGACCGGACGAAGTGACCATCAACTCGCGGGCAGAAACCACATTCACTTCCTCACCTGACTCTGTTGGCATTAGAGATAGATCTTGCGGTCCAGGAGGGGTTGGTTCTGTCGGGATAATAGGAGCTGGTTCTGGGGGGACCATGCCATTCTGCTCTTCCATATATGGTTCGGGTGCGATGAAGTGGATAACACCCATGTTTCTCGGCAGAGGTTTAGCACGTAGCCACGCGCCAAACAAGTTTTCAAAAGGTTCCAAAGATTCTTTTTCAACATGGGTGAGCACACCACATCGAAAGCAGAAATCAGGTAATTTTTCATATTTCAGTTTCAGAGCAAGCTTAGAACCATCAGCACTTATAGTGGTTATTGCCCGTCATAGTGGTTTGGAGACATTGATAGCCACCCTCACTTGCATGGTCGTTCCTTCGCAGTAAATTTCACGAACATCACCAATTTGTTTTCCAAGCATTTCGCCCATAGAAAGAGAAGGCCAACCAAATGGAAGGTCTGGAATATGCACCCAGAACTCAATGGTGTCGAAGGTCAAGTTGGATAGTCGATCCAGTTGTCTGAAGATAATGACGCGATTATCAAAAACTCATGGCCCTGATTGCAAGACCTTGTCGATGTCAGCCTATTGGTCAAAATAAAAAACAAACAAGTTATCCCAGTTTATGGTCGTCCCTTGAAGCACACAGAAGTTGAATTCCTTCCGCCAAGCCACCGAGAGAGCCGTTTCCAGATGCTCAGGTCGAGCCGGTCGCAAAGAAAACACTTTCGCGGTGAGAGAGAACGTCAGACGGGCAGGAAAATGACGTCGGTAATGCACAACGGGTCTTCCTCCTCGGTGGCAATGGTTACGTTCGCCATATGTGAAACAATAGATTCGATGGACATAGACAACTTCGATCGCGGGAGGAGGATGAGAGCCACCGGTGAACTGCGCGGAGTTCAAGGTGCGACGAAGGTTGACGATGAACGAAGAGGATCACTTAGCACAACAAGTTCTCGTCAATGGCTTCGAGGCTAAGCAATAGTAGAATCACAGGGTACAGTCTCTGCTCACAAACCCTAAGGTTAGGAGGAATTTGACTACACAAGTTTTTGTTCTCATTTTTTTTAAGGGATTGACTTTCATTCTAAATCAGACAGCAATTACCGAGGACAACCAAAGAGGGGGAACAAGTCCCCAATTGTGTCAATCAGTATGCTCTAAACCATGACGAGTAATAGAATGCGTAGCCAAATTTAAATGGCGACACACAAAAACTAAGGAATACATCTGAAAAAATGAAAGATAATGACGAATGTCATCTATGACAACTCCAAAATAATAGAAACTTGGCAAATGAGCACTTTGTGTAGCTCGGAGACAAGTAGCTGGGAATCCGTCTCAAACATTACCTGCTGCCAACCTTGCCTAAGGGCTTCACGTACTCCCCAAAGTAGCGCAAGTGATTTCAAATACATGACATCTGAGCCAGCATAATAGAAGGAGAAGGACCATGGCAATAAGACCAATCACCGCTTTAGCCGATCTTTTGCAGAGTGCCGCATCTACATTAATCTTCACCTTACCACGTGGGGGAGGTAGCCAAACAACGGGAATAACAGGTGGTATCGGCCTAGGATCACCAGAACCTGCGTTAACTTTTAACCAACCAGATACCCAAACAGTAATGTAAGCTGCTAATGAAGCTGGTAACGCACATTTGAGATTATCCACAACTGTGCTCCTATTCGACCATATCAACCTCAATATAAAATGCAACTAATTTTAAATTGTTTGTCAACAAATATGAGATTAAAACAATTTAAAAGTGTATGTTAAACTTAAAATATCCCATATAATTTCTTTTGCTATTCTTTTCTTTCACCAATTATGAACATCGAGAATCCGCAAGAACATTCAGACCATGACTCTTTATCTTGATAAAAATAACTACCTCATTTTTTTAATAGTAATTCTTTTTTATGCCTTTTTCAAGATAAAAATAAGATGAAAAAGGTTTATTTTTTTCCCAACTACATATATATAATTATTAACTTTTATGCCTTTTTCATCTTATTTTTTGAAGTTTTATAGAACCTAAAAAAAAGTATAGTAAATGTTAATTTTTCAAAGATGGAGTGAGTGTATATATTACTCCCTCTATTCCAGAAAGGTTCAATCATTATTCTTATTGGAAAATCCCAAAAAGATTTGAAAGTTTTCTTTTAAGTAATTTTTTTAAAATTACTTTTACTTTTTAACGCTTAACTTCACTCCTCTAATCAAAAACATATTTTTGTGATATATGATAGTTTTCCTTTAGTACCCTTAAATCTTTAACACCCCTTAATTTTTGTATCCAATCAAATGCTTAAATTATTTTTAGACGGATGGAGTATAATCATATAAATCCCACAACGAAGCGCGAGTGTCTAAGTATCTCGTTTTATAATTAAATGTAGAAAAATGGATATATAGTCACAGAAAAAAAGTATAAAAAGTGTTTCGTTGCAAAAATTGTACGCATTACTTTTTGAGTAGTTTGAAAAGAAAAAAAAGATTAACTTATTTTTTAAAAGATAACCTAAATTTTCATTAAAAAAATTAAAAAATACATCGTGAATCTAAAAAAGAAATTTACACAAATGGTATAAAGTAGACGATAAATCAAATATTTTTTATTTAATAAAAAAAATTGATTAATTGAACGATAGCATAACAATATATAAGGCGGTGTGCATCGGTAGAGGACCAGTCGTGTACCGGAATGCTGAAATTGTAAGTTGCTATTGGCGGGGGATCAGAGTGTAGAAACGTAAAGTTTGTCATATAGCTCAAGTAAGTGTGTTCTACCAGTCGGTTTGTCTGATTGAATTTATCAGTCTTCGGCTTAGTTATCTACCTGATACTTCTTGTTGCTTGGTTTTATGTCTTCAGGTCTGGTTAGTTGTGTGGTGTTGTTTCCAGCTACAAGTCAAAATATGCTTAAACTCTGACCTACCTCTCCATTCCTTTCAAATACTTTCTCTACCTACCTCACCATCACCCACATCACCATTTAAGGAATTGGAGCCCCCCATTAGTCCTCACCACACACCCATTCCCTCTAACCTCATTCTCCATTCTCTCTAACCAGTAAGTTCTCCTCTCTTTGTGTCTGTTCTTTCAGTTGATTTTTAGATAATATTTGGAGTTTTTTTTATTAAAGAAAGGAGCTTTTGTGAGAAAATGTTAGATTTTGAATACTTTGAGATTAATTTATGGGGAAAAAAACAGTCTTTATCTCTTCATCCTCTTGAAAAAATGGCTCCTTTTTGTTTGTCTGTGTAGTGGGGTCTGAACCAGTGATGGTGGATGAAATCCCTTTCCCTCAACAGATCACAGTCTCCAAGCCACTTTCACTTCTGGGCCATGGTAAGTTAAATTTCTGATTAGCCTGTTCTCAAGAAAGGAAATTTATTTACCACTCTGTGCTGATGATTACTTGTATTTTGAATTGGGGGGCGTGGGGGGTTTCCAATTCAACAGGGATTACGGATATTGAGATCCATTTTCTGCAGATCAAGTTCACAGCAATTGGGGTTTACTTGGACCCAGAAATTGTAGGGCACCTGCAACAATGGAAGGGCCAATCTGCAGCTCAGTTGGCTGAAAATGATGACTTCTTTGAGGCAATTATCTCTGGTATACTCCACTTGATAAATTCAAACCCCATATTTAGGATTTACTGTGAATTCAGTTTGGTTTAATTTGTTTTGGTTCTGAGCAGCTCCTGTGGAGAAGTTGCTGAGAGTTGTTGTTATTAAGGAGATCAAAGGATCTCAATATGGTACACAGCTGGAGAGTGCTGTGAGAGACAGGTTGGCAGCTGATGACAAATATGAAGAGGAAGAGGAAGAGACTTTGGAGAAAGTTGTTGAGTTTTTCCAATCAAAATACTTCAAGAAAGGCTCCATCATCACTTTCCACTTCCCACATGATTCACCTTCAGCAGAGGTATCTAAAAATAAGTATACATGACTCATCATTAGGCATTATAAGTACATGATTGCTTTAGAAAAAAATGGTTTTAAATTGTTCCATAGAAATTGATTAATGGTGACTGACCATCTTATTTACCATCTTATGTGATTAAATTTCACAACTTTAGGGTCAAAAGCATGTCTTTAGATAGGATTTGATTAATGGTTTCCATTTAAAAAAAAACTTGGAACAGATTGGGTTTATTGCTGAAGGGAAAGAGGAGTCAAAGGTGAAGGTTGAGAATGCAAATGTTGTGAAGGAGATCAAAAAGTGGTATTTGGGAGGAACAAGAGGAGTGTCTCAAGCTACCATAGCCTCCCTTGCTCACACGCTTTTCACCAAGATGGTTTGATGAACAAACAAACAATCAATTCAAGTTTGTTGCTTGTGCTTCTCTGATCAATAAAGTCTCTTAATTTGATTTGTTTTGTTGTTTGGCTTTCAAGAATTCGTGTACAACAAGGTCTAATGCATGAGAATTCATATCTAGGACCCAGAAATTTCTGGGCATCTGCAACAATGAAAGGGCCAATGTCAAACCCAGCTAGTTGAAATGGATGAATTGTTTTAAGCACTCGTCTCTTGTACTTCGCGATTAATTTTTAGATCAGCCTTTTTTTGTTTTTTGACCAAAAGCAACGTTTTGAAATACACTTTCCCATTCAAAATGAATGATTTAGTCAAGTTTGATCTAATATACTACTACTATGAAACACAATTTCTCTATTGACGGTTTAAACAAACTCTGTCTAGTACCGATGCTCAGTGCATAGATGATAGAACTAGACTTAGAGCATCAACAATAGGTTTTCTATTTTTTTGACATACTTATTTTTTGTGAGTTTTAAGTCTTTTTTTTGTTTAACAACATTCCCATCTTATTTTCGAAAATAGGGAAGGAGGGGAATGTAAACCTTCCACAAATTTGGTGCATTTTTCAAAATCACTTTTTGTAAATCTCTCTCCTCCATCATCTTCCTAAATTAGTTGTTATTGGTTTAAACATCTTTTATCTCTCCCCTCTCTACTCTCTCCAAATAATTTATTAATTATTAATCAAAAATATATAATATTTTATTATTGTAATAAATGCAAGATTCTTCAAAATAGAGAAGCTGTTGGAGTTAGAGCATTTTTTTTGTGAAGAATATGGCTTTTGCCTCTTCATTTTGGAGAAATATTTGAAGAAGCTGTTATAGATGCTTTTATATTGTTATTGTTCTTCTTATTATTATTATTATTATTATTATTATTATTATTATTATTATTTTGAACAAAGAAGACTTGTTTTATTAATGAAAAATCATTACAAAATAAGCATACAAAAAAAAGAAAAAAAGAAAAGAAAAGAGAAAACAAACAAACAAAAACGAGCAATCTAAAGAGTCAAGAACAACTCGAAAACAAAAAATAACCAGACCAACAAGCCGAGTGCCAGAATCATCAACAAGTCTTGTCCTCCAGCATTCTCAAACTCGCTTGACAAGGTCAAAAGGCACCATAAACGTCGTGATGGTAAAAAAGATATAAATCAAGCACCCGATATCCCAAACATGCTCGAACTGAGCAAAATTACTGACGTATCGCGACGGTGCGCTAACATGAAGTATTATTTGTTGGCTTAATTGCTCGTCAAGTAAAAGATTTTGATAATAATAAAAACCTTGGGGTTATTTTGTAAAGATTCTAAAAGGTCGAGTATTGTTTAGTTATTCTACATTTATTAATTGCTTGACTAAATCATTTATCCAATATTTTTAGGATTTTTCGGATTGATTAATCTCTGGAGGCTCCAATTAATTCAGCTTAATTAGAAAAGGTAAATGATGAGGAAAAGTAGAAGATAGGAAAAATGTCATATTTTACCATTAATGTTTGCTCATTGGATCATTTTTGTCATTATTTTAAAAAAATAGTTCTTGTTTGCCATCAATACTTTATCTTTGGACCATTTTTGCCATCGAGTTTACTTTTTGGACCCTTTTTACCACTGACGCTGTTAACGGAGGGAATATTCTTGGAATATTCCGTTACGGAGTATATCTTCATACTCAATTTATCCCCAAACTTTTAAAAATGAAAACAATTAATCCTAAATTTGTAAAAGTTACAATCTAAGCCCAAAAAAATTAATCAAAAATTAACCCAACGACGATTTAACTTCCAAAAAACTTAGACATCAAGACCAAAACAGAACAAAACATAGCACGAATATGGAAGAAATTGCCAAGGATTAGAGCAAAAATGGACGAAACTGTAGAATATGAGCGAATTTGTCAATTTTTAGAAATTTTAGGGTTTAGCTTGTAATTAATTTAATGACAGTGGTAAAAAAGGACCCTAAACTATAACGATAGTGGTAAAAATGAACCACTTTTCAAAATAATGGTAAAAATGGTCCAATGAACAAACGTTAATGGTAAAATCGGACCTTTTCCCTAGAAGATATGGTAGAAGTTTGAGTTTGTTCACTCTTCTTGATTTAAACTCTCTCTTTTCTCTTCATATTTGCGCCGCCTTATTTATACTGTGTTTACGCTTTTTTTTGTTGAGGTTGAATTTAATTTTATCAAAGATTAAATTAAATTAAGAGGTTGTTTGCTCGTGATGTGGCTCAACGAGTTGAATGAAAAGCGGAGTCCTCACTCGTTACTTCTCTCAACGTTTCAATATGTTCTAGAGGCTCTCTGAAGTTGTTAAGGACGCTCTAACGTTCAAAACACATCACTCTTGAAGATCAGACTCTTTAAATACATCAAGACTTCAAGAAAAGAGTGAGAGGCCCGTCAAGAACACTTTGAGAGAGAAAGTGTTAGGTTTTTTATGCTTCTCATGAAAATCATCAGGTTCTTAGTTAGCCTCATGAAAACTTAGGCTCTCTAGTTGCATTGGGAAAACTAGTGTGTTAGGTTGCTGGTAAGCCTTGGGAAAACTAGCTTGTTAGGTTTCTAGTTAACTTCAGGAAAACTAGGTTGTAAGCTATTTTCAAGAATAATGGAAACAAACTCTTTTGTGAAACCTTGAGGAGAGGATGTAGTGTAGTCCCAAATATAGCCAAGAGGGGACGAATTGACTTTAATCCTCAAAAGCAAATTGCTAGTTTTAAAAATAAAACTATTTGAAAACTCATATCAACGCGTTGATAAACTGTGTTTTGAAAATCACTTGTAAAGCAAATGTATCAACGTCTTGATAAAAAACAGAGTAAGTAAAGCAAGTAGAGAAGGACACAAGGATTTATAGAGATTCGGTCCACTTGACCTATGTCATCTCCTCAAGATCCACTTGAGAGTTAATCCACTATAACTATTTCCTGACACACAGAACTTATATAGAGTTCATGACACAGAGGACTTAACACTTGTTTCACTTACAAGACTTTCACCAATGCCTGACACACAGGACGCTACAAATGCCTGACTCACAAGAGTTTATCAATGCCTGACTAATAGGACTTAACAAGGTTGTCTGACACACATGACTTACACCAAAACCTTTGTGTCTGACTAACAAGATTTTAGAATGAAGTTGATCATCTATGATCAACGCGTTGATAGAACAAACTATCAACCTTCCTCTTCCTTGGGAAGTTCGAACACGTAAGAACTAGTCTTGCAACGCTAAATGCTGAAGTTGATCTATGAAAGCTCAGTAGAAAAGACCTTTACAAAATATGAGTTTGAAAAGAAAAGGCTTTTCTAAAATCGACACTCTAAAACTGTATGGATGAATCTCTGATGTGTGTAGCTTTGGCCTGTATATATATGGAGTGTTTTGATCAGAATAGGATGAAGATGAGAAGTATATGCTCTGTACAGTATTCACATTATTAAGTTACGCGACCAAAATCCGCTCTGAGTACCTCTTTTTATCTTTGTGATCTATTATGGTCTCAATTTAAGTTTTTGCTTCAAAACAGTCCAAATATTAAGTTACGCGACCCATTCCCGTTCTTTTCGTCCATTTTAACCGTTAAAATGGACGGTAACATGTGAAAAGACAATTTTACCCTTAATTAATTTCTACAATACACCTTAATGTCTTTTAAAACTTGCTCAATTCTACCCTAGTATTTAAAAAAATTACACATTAACTCTCAAACTCTACAAAACTTCAGTTTTACTATCTTCCTTAATCCTCCCAGCCCAACGCCTCCCTCGACCTCAACCTTCCCCATTGGAGGCCATACTACTAGTTGTCATCATTCTCTATATTTTTTATGAAGAAAATAGATAATCAACATAAGTTTTCATTAAAATCAAATCTCTTCACTTAAATTAACCTCAACAAAGAGAGACACATCTTGCTCTCACACTTCTTCTCAGTCTCTCTGCCAATACTTATGCCAGCCTGAAAACTCTTTCACCGCCTCACTGCTCATATTCCACAAAATGCACTCACAGTTATTTCTTTTCATCAATACAATAAAACGATCAAATAAATGTGTGCTGCAGTTGCTTCCAGGTTTCAAGTTATTGATAGAGGACTTAATTAAACTAGAATCTTACTAGATTGATCTGTCCACCATCCTGTGGCTGCGGGTTGTGGCTGGGAAGTCCAATATGAGAAGCTGACGGCAGTGGCGGCTTGATAGGATCACTCGCTCCATAAAAAATGTGGAGCCCTCTGATCTCCGCAAGGTGTTCGATGCAAGCGACAAGGACAAGAACGATCCTCTCTCACCGAAAGAACTCCAGTTGGTGCTGAGTGAGATCGGGATCAGCTGCTCTGTCGTGACTGCGAACGGAATTGGGTGGTAGTGATTGTCGGTGATTAAGAGGAGCCGATGGATTTCGTCAGAATTTGGAAAGAGGAGACGATGTGTTTGATCAGATTTGGGAAAGAGGACTAGGTAGGGCGCAGCAGGAACCGAGCATGAAAAATTATCACTCACTCGCTATTTATTTTTTTTCCCCTTTCCCCTATAGTAAATGGTGTATAAAATATTGTACATAATTATTTTAGTAAATATAAAAAATGGTGTATAAAATATTGTACATAGGTGATACTTAGACATATACGTATGCTGGCATAAATTATTTTGTTCCACTGAAACTAAGAATAATTGTGGCATATAATGATATTATGCCACTAATTGTTTAATTTTTTTACTGGCACTTATTATAAGTCAGTATAACATCTGTACAATGGCACATAATACGTGTGTCAGTGTCATTAAATGTGTGTGCCACTAAATGACACTTTGTTTGTAGTGGCTTAATTGCTCTCCAAGTAAAAAGTTTTGATGATAACAAAAACTTTGTGGTCATTTTGTAAAGATTCTAAAAGATCAAGTATTGGTTAGGTGTTCTACATTTACTAATTAATTGACAAAATCATTAGCGAATATTTTTAGGATTTTTCGGATTGATTAATCCTTGGAGGATCCAATTAATTCAGCTTGATTAGATAAGAATAAATGGTGAGGAAGAGTAGGAGATATTGTAGGACTTTAGATTGTTTCAAACTCTTCTTGATTTAAACTCTCTCTTTTCTCTTCATATCTTGCATCGCCTCTTAACGTAATTGTGTTGGACTTATTTCTGTTGTGTTTTAGCTTTGTTTTATCCAGGTTGAGTTTAATTTTATCAAAGATAAAATTAAAATTAAGAGGTTGTTCGCTACTGATATGGCTCAACGGGTTGAGTAAAAAGCGGAGTCCTCACTCCTTACTTCTATTAACGTTTCAATCTGTTTCAGCGGTTCTCTGAAGTTGTTAAGGAAGCTCCAACATTCAAAAGACATCACTCTTGAAGACCAGACTTGTTAAATACATCATGACTTCAAGAATAGAGTGACAAGGACATTAATAACACTTGGAGAGAGAAAGTGTTAGGTTTTTTCTGCTCGTGAAAACCATCAGGTTCTTAGTTAGCCTTGTGAAAACTAAGTGCGTTTATGCTCTCTAGTTGTCTCGGGAAAACTAGTGTGTTAGGTACCTAGTTAGTCTTGGGAAAACTAGCTTGTTAGGTGTCTAGTTAATCTCGGGAAAACTAGGTTGTAAGCTATTTTCAAGAATAGTGGAAACAAACTTTTAGGTAAAAGCTTGAGGAGAGGACAAAGGTCTTATAGACCGAACTTCTATAAATCGTTGTGTTCATCTACTCTATTGCTCTGTTCTTGCAATGATTCAATGCATGAAGTAACAACTTCAACTCGTGATCATCATTCCACGTGTGAAGTGACTTTACAGACATAACACAAATGCTTCTGCACAAGAATTTGATGTCAACCAATTAAACCCCCTTTTTGGTTGGTTTATCTAGGACAACATTATTATTATTATTATTATTAT
>JBBYHH010216158.1:0-13347 GCA_038382905.1 Daphne laureola | reverse complement strand
CCCAAAGCGAAACATTATCGCAACCCTCTATCGCCAGTCATGCAACAGACATCGCCGTCCTACAGACACAGGAACTAACGGGACCAGACTGGCAGACACCAATTATAAGGTAGTTGCAAGGGCTCTCGCAGACCGATATCGCCAACACGAAGCCCGTGCGCAGCTGCGCCACTCGCTTTACTCTGATAGACAACCTCCTATGGCATCGCGGATACTCGGCACCACTGCAGAGATGCCTCACTACTGAAGAAGGGCAGCACGTGCTAAAATAGATTCATCAGGGAACATGTGGGGTGCACATCACAGTCGATGCCCTCGCACAAAAAGCCCTACGCCAAGGCTACTATTGGCCGAAAATGCTGGCACAAGCCAAAGTCTTTGTACGTAAATGTTGTCAATGCCAGCTTAACTCAAGGGTGCAAAGGCTGCCCACAACGACATCACCACCACTCACCTACCCTATACTGTTCGCACTATAGGGCCTCCACTTGATTGGCCCAATGTACAAGGCCCCGGGCCAACATCAATTCTGCATCGTCGTAATAGACTACTTCACCAAATGGATCAAGGTAGAGCCCCTCGCAACAATCACTTCAGAAAGAGTCATTACATTTCTCTGGAAAAATTTAGTCTGCCGATATGGTAGCCCCGCGCCATCATCATCGACAATGGCACACAGTTCGCAAGCATCAAGGTTCAAGAATGGGCTGTCGTAAACAACATAAAAATGATGTATGCACCCGTCGCGGACCCCCAGTCAAATGTTCAAGTGGAGGTTACGAATCACACCCTTAAGAACGGTCTCAAAAAGCGTCTGGAAGGGGCAAAGGGAAGATGGGTCTCTGAACTCCCCAATGTCTTGTGGGATTATCGCACCACCCCGCGAACCCCAACAGGCGAAACTCCTTTCTCCCTAGTATATGGAGCGGAGGCCTTGCTGCCCATTGAAGCGGACTTCCCTACCCTTCGTATGATCAAATTCAACACTACAGACAACGCCGCTGGCTTGCGCGCAAGATTGGACCTCCTTGAGGAGCTTCACGAGGGCGCTAGACTCCGCATGACAGCCCTCAAACAATGGCTCAATCTCTCACGCAACGCCAAAGTCAATCCAAAAGAACTACAAACAGGGGCCCTCGCACTACTGTGATCGGAACTCACCGGCAAGGATCCTGGGCAAGGAGTGCTCCGACCAAATTAGGATGGACCATTCCTCATCCACTGGCAAGTGCACACTGGCATCTTCGAACTCGTGGGTTACAATGGAAAGCCACTTCCCAGAAATTATCATGCTGATGACTTACGCCCATACTGTGTGTAATTACTTCTATCAATACAATGCCCACATGACAACTCTTCCATATCTTCAATTTTAATAGCTACAGGGACCCCCGCAAATTTAAAGCTTAGCAACAAACAAGGACAATACCCTCTGCGCCTGATCAGCCAAAGCATCCATCGGCACGCGTCACACACGCCTTCTACACCCGACCGGTTAGAACGATCGCTATGGCTTGAACACAGCCTAAGGTATTGTCAGGCCACGCCCCAGGACCAGCCCCGTGCCACATAATCGCATGCTACATCCGCCCTCTGCACCTATATGGTCAGAGCGGACTAACGCACAAGACAAACAAACATTACGCGATAATAGTAATCACAGACAAATCAACAATCCAGAAGGCAAAAAGGTATACATATCGCTCTATACTTCAGTTATTTTACATTGCTATCGGAAGGATCATCCACAATATTGGAGACCCCAGCCCCACCTGGAGGAGGATCAGAACCCAACTTACTCTGGATGCGGCCCCACTTGAGGAGGGTATCTACATTCGGTTTCTCACACGAAAAGGCATTTAGCTTGTCAAAATTGAGGTCGGGAAACAACTGCTCCACCTGCCAACGGCAGCGGAGCCAGCCCTCCTTGAACCCTTGTACGCCAGCATCAGCCTGCGCATGGAGGTCCAACACCACCTCTTCAATTTGAGCAACTCTGGTAGACATGTCTGCGTGCTCAGAGCCCTCGATGGCACTAGTCCCCCCTGCAGCAGGCATGAGCTCTAGCGCCCTCTCCACAGCAGCGAGACTGGTAAACACCGAATCCACCCATTCTGATGCAGCCAGAAGCCCGCCAGTAGCACTGTGCGTAGCGTCCTATGCGGTGCTCATGACATATTCGGCCCACTTAATAGCCGCGCCGGCTTCAACCTTCACGCGCTCATGAAACTCGACCGCAACATTGCGCACTCCAGATAGCACCTCCACAAGTACTTCATTCTCCACTTCAAGCTGCTTCGCCTCGCCGGCCTTCTGGAAGAGTCATTCCTTAAACTTCAGCAGAATATCGTTCTTCTACAAGTCTAGCAGATGCGAACGCTCCCTCTCCGCATTCCGCACGGCGCACCACCTTTCCAGTTGCGCAACCCAGTCAACCAGTGCCCGCTTCTCTGCTTCCATCTGCTCCCAGGCCGTGCGCTCTTGCTGAAGTGACTCCACTTGTGATCCGTCACGCCCATCGGCATACTTTAAAAATGCGTCCACCTCTTCAACTGCCGCGAAGCTTTTAACAGCAGCCTGCGCTGGCTAAAATTAGAACACAACTAACAAGGCATCATTTATTAGCAAGGTACACACTTACCCTGAGGTGCGACGCGGCCGCCTCGCGAAGCCCAAGCGAGGGAGATTCTAAGGTTCTCCCCAGTAGCTCATGATCAAAAGGCGTGCGTAACCCATCAAGGCAGGATAGCAGCATCTCCTATCCACCTGCCAACAGCGATGATGAGTTGGTCAGAAAGAAGACAGGATCCCACACCTCCGTAAGGTCGAGGTCTCTATCCCCGAAGCATTCCGCTCGTTCTGCGGCCCTCGCCTCGTGCAGAGTGGCAACATCCACCGCAGCCCTCGCTTTCAGCCTTTTCTTTTCCAAGAAATGGGAAAGAACTCTGACCTCCGCCAGCTTCGCTTGTAAATTTAGCATATCCACGAAATCACGGGGGCCCACATGCCTACCATGCCCAATGATGTGATACGCAAGCGTGTGCCGGCACATGGAGTTCAGGACCCCACTCCAACTCCGGTTGTGGGGGGGCTCCTTGGTACACTATCCAAACATGTACCTCAGCAGGTCTCGCGCAGCAACCCAGGGATGAGCCTCCGTGGATTTCACATAACAGCTACCGCACACGCAAACACAGGCAGCCCCATTAAGGGGTGCGCATGGTCGGCTCTCGCGTGCGAGCTCGGGTGACTACGCCCCTCCACCAGTGAGCCCGCACCTGGACAGGAGAGCCATGTCCTCCCTCGCATAACTCCCACGTTCCCCTCAACCCCCACGTTCTTCTCAACTCCCACATTCCCTACAAACATTGCCCACGTTCCCTACAAACGTGGAGGCGTGGCCCAGGAATCATGGAGGTAGTTCCATATATAAAGGGGTTCACCTAAGAGCAACGGTATGATATTCTCTCTAACTACACACATTCAGATCTTGAGTTCCTAAACTAACTTGAGCGTCAGAACATCTCCCTGGGATCCCACAACCTCGGTTATTTTCAGGAAACCATCAAGGAGAAGGAACGGAGGATATCAGCAACATTATCTTGGTGGCTGCGATATCGGCTATCAACTTAGATTATGATGAGGTTGGTGATATTATTGATGATGCCCTGATTCTTGAGCATGATGATGGCGACATGAGTATGATTGCCTATTTCCATAATGTGTGTGATGACGATGAATCTAGAGATATGGTTTACCAAGAAAATGACCCCCATTTCATACACCCTACCTTCGGCCATACCCATGATTTGATGCCTGATTTTGATGCCTTGATCTTTAAGGAATAATATGGATGGCCTAGACTTGTATTTGATCCAGGGATTAGTAACCATGTACTATTTTTTGTTGGCTGTATGATTGGGACGAATGCCATGTTCTACTTGCCTTGCTTAAATGAGCTTGTTGTTTCTTTTATGAGTGATGATGATTCGGGCTTGCTTGCATATTTTAGACAACATGAACATTTAGATAAGTGTGATGGTAGGATGGCTACACAGGAGCTTGATGTTGATGAGAGTGAAAACGATACATATTTGATTGATAATTCCTTCATTGAGCATGATCCTTACTCCTCCTGTAAAGTATATGCCAATCCATTGTTTGAACCTTTTGAGCATGTTTCAACCTTTTTTTTTTATTGACAATTATGTTAATGCCAAAAACATACATGAGAATGAGAAGAGAAAGAATGGATTCTCCATCTCTGCACCTATGTCTTCTATTAAGTATAGTATTGTGTTAGCATGCAATGATTCATTGATGATGAATAGCTTAGTGTACATGTTGGTGACTTCGGGAACACTTTTATGCATGCTTTTCTTGATTGATAACCCCCTTGTTCATCCCTCATGTGAAGAAAAAAAGTTGGTGCTTGATGTGTCTCAGGACTTCCTTGTGTATAGGATTCTGGTTCATTGCATTTGTTGCTTATGGAAGTATGTGTCACCCCCTCGGCTGAAGCCAACGGAGCGGGGAGGGGGATGACGTCAGACATGGGCCACATTGTGGTGGGGGATACATAACCCGGTCCTGTAACACTTGAAACCTGCACTCTATAATAATCTCATACATACAAGAATCACACATTCACAATAGTAAAGTTGAGCTCCGCTCAACACGAGATACACCAGAAATGAGCAAGCACTCCCTGAGTAAACTAACGTACATCTCAAATTCACAAAGTAACTGAACACATGAGCAATTATCAAAATGCATCCAAAGCTACATGTACATATGCATACTACACCTACAGAGAGCAGAACTTAACAGAACGGATTACATAATAAGTTCAGGTGGTGGGACCTCCAGGAACACCGACTATCACCTCGATATATTGGTTTTGCTGCTAATCACAAATAGAAGAGAGTTAACCATTAGTCATATAATATGTACTCCTCTAAGTACTCAGAAACCATATATCAGACTCAACCGAGGTCACACCCAAAATAGAAACAGAATCAGAACTAGGAGTTATATGTACCTCTGTACAAAATCACAGAAACCCTAGCGGAACTACTCTGCAGGTTACTTATCAGCAGCTCCTGAAAAAGTATAATCATAAGGGGGTGAGTCCTCGAGTGAACTCAGTAAGGGCTTAGATAAGGGTCATGGTTCAAAAACACAACCTGCACAAAAGGTTAGTATGCCATGTACTAACAACCTATATAACATGTATAACTCATGAATAAAGATATGCAAATTATCATGATATGCAAATACAGTCGTCCTACCAGACGAAAGCATACACGTCCCTCCGGACGGATTCATATATACGTCCATCTGGATGATCTCACAGATACATCCCTTCGGATGATATCACAGAATACAATAGGCCCTGGAGGCTTTCATGGCACAACATAGGGTTCACACATATACAGACGCTTGGTACCAACGAGGGGCCATGGTTCCCCTATAACTGTCGTAGGTCAATCAATGACTGATGCACTATAGCATAATAGAATCTCATAAGTGGTCAACCAGAGACGGATGCACTCTAGCATCACAGAAATGATCATCAAGATCACAGAATACCAGAAACATAACAATGATCAACCTTTGACCCAGTAATAAGCTTACCGGGCTTTGTACCTGCATACCATTAACCTCACCATATAACTAGCCCCGACGGTCACCGGGCCCCACCCTCGACCCGGGTACTAGCCTCAACTAACCCGATATGCATAAGGGCACCCCAAAATTCATATAAAGAAAGTTTAAGCCTTACCTGATAAAACTCAAAATTTAAGCGAAAACTCAACACAATCACACTTTAGTGATAATCTGGCAATGTTTCGGTTGACTTTCCACGATCCTCAGCTACCAGAGCTGACACTAAACAATCACACAACACAAAGGAATTCAATCCATTGATCAAATCCCACCACACAAAACATTCTCACAATTTTGGCCAAATTACACAGAAATGACCAACCATCTGAAGTGTCACCCAACATTCTCTTATCATCAAAGAAAGCTCAATTTCACCACAATTTGTCATCATACATCAACACATACCAACCCTTACACTCACATTGTAAATTTGGCTAGGTGAAGGACACAAGCCAACTGAGATTTCTTCTAACATTCAATCACAAATTATGGGTTCAAATGGATCCCCAATCCAACTAAAATCCATATTACATCAAAGAACACCATCCTTAATACTCATCAACAAAATTGAAAAATATAGCCAATCAAACAAGAGTACTCCAATCATCCCCGTTTCAATTTGGAAACTCTATTCTAACCTCAATTCAACATAATTTCATATATCAATAATGAAAATCAACATAATTCCTCTTAGCCTCAAAATCGGCCATCACCCTAGATGACCATTCATCATGAATCAAGCATGCTCCCAAGCATAAAACACATTCATAAGCATCACAATAACACTTTGGTAACTCACTTTCACACTTTGATCAGTAATCACCAAAACCCTAACTTTCCTATTTCATCCATCCTGAAGAACAAGTAAGAAAGCTTCATACCACTTCAATATACACCCAAATCCGTCCTTACCTCAAGCTATTCTTGAAGAATTTGGTGAAGAAAATTTTCCCAAGTCACCCCTTAAAATCGGCCTCTACAAGGGAGGAAGAGAACAAGTTTTAACTTCATCCAACCTCATTTCCAATAAGAGATTCACATGAAACTCATCTTACTTCCTTGATTTCTTGAAGATTTCTTGATGGAATGAGGTAGTGATGAAGGAAGGGATGAGATCTAGATGAAGAAGATGGAAGAAGAAGAAAACTTAGAAGATGGTAAGAAATAAATGAAATGGCCGGCTAAAAGAAGGAAGAAAGAAAACTTAACAAAATATCTATCCTTTCTTTCTTATTAACTAAAAATACCAAATTTCTCTCTCTTCTGTTTCTTTCTTTCTTCCATTTCATCTTTCTTTTTTGTTTCCTTTTTATCTCTTATTTAACTACTACCACATACAATAGTGTATTATGACATCATCCCACTTTATTCTTCTTTAATCATATGAAGACACATGTCTTCCACTAATGTAATATATGTATATATTATACCTATCCTTATCTATTTATCTCTTCTTCTCTCCCCTTTTAAGCCACCACTTTACCCTTACCCAACAGTGTCCATTTTTCTCTATTTTTTCCAAAGTAACCATTTTGCCCCCCGAACTGAAATTTTACAAAATAGCCCAGAATTCACACAACAACTTCACAACATGGAATCTCATGAGAATGGACCTCAATGGGGTCCCGGGACATTGGAATTAACAGAAAATGTACTTGATATACCTGAATCAGGGTGCTGACGATGACAGAATCTCCAGAAGTCACAATCTGACCGCCGTGACTATAATATTCTCCCCGTTGGAACTTTTGGTCTTCCAAAAGTGCTGTTAACCGCTGATATTTCTCGGGGTATCTCTCTATCATATCTCTCTCGGTCTCCCAATTTGCCTCTCGGTCTGAATGGTGTGACCACTTCACCTTAACCATCAGGATTAACTTGTTGCGGAGTTTCTGAGTATCCTTGGCCAACAAGGTAATCGGCACCTCATAATACTAAAAATATGGCTCCAACTGAATCTCTTCCATGGGAATTGTCTGAATCGGGTCAAGAATGCACTTCTTGAGCATACTGACATGGAAGACGTTGTGCACCGCTAACATACTCGGAGGAAAAGCTAACCGATAGGCAACCTTGCCAATCCTCTCTACGATCTCATAAGGCCCAATATATCTCGGGACTAGCTTGCCCCACCTGCTAAATCTGACTATTCCTCTAATTGGTGCAACCTTGAGCCAAACTCTATCTCCAACCTCAAACACCAAATCTCTACGTCACTTGTTCACATAGGAAGTAGTGCGGTCATTCACGGTCTTCAATCGTGCCTGAATTCTCTTTATTTTCTCTATGGTCTCCTCAATTACTTCGGTACCCAATTCAACTCTATCAGATGCCTCGGATGAACAATGAGGTGTCATACACCTCCTCCCAAATAGTGCCTCATAAGGTGACATACCGATATTACTCTGATAGCTATTTTTGTAGGAAAACTCAACTCATGGTAGGTGTTGGTCCCATTCTCCCCCGAAGTCTAGTGCACAGCTCTGAAGCATATTCTTTACAATCTAAATCACCCTCTCTGACTGCCCATCAGTCTGAGGATGATAAGTTGTGCTCAGATAGAGTCACGTGCCAGTGCATTGTGAAAGGCTCCCCAGAATCGTACGGTGAATTGCTAATCTCTATCCGATACAATGGAGTCTGGAACTCCATGTAGCTGCACAATTTCTTGTATGTACAAACAGGCAAGCTTCTTCAGCGGATCTGTCACTGGGATCGGAAAAATGTGTGCACACTTCATCAAACGATTGACTATCACCCATATGACATCATGCCATGACCTAGTCGGAGGTACACCTGTCAGAAAGTCCATGGTGACATTACCTCACTTTCTAACCGGAATGTGTAATGTATGCAAGGTTGCATCAGGCTTCTAGTGCTTTATCTTCACCCACTTACAAGTTGCACACTTTACCACGTAAGTGGTGATATGCCTTCGCATACCATGCCACTAGAAATGAGTACGCAGATCATGATAAACTTTCTCACCACCTAGGTGGATGCTCAGTCGGCTCGAGTGTGCCTCCTCGAGCCTCTCATCTGGGAGTGCCAGATCATCCAGCACATACAGACGTCCCTTGAAGTACAATAACTCTTGCTTGTACTTGAAGGACGAATGCAAAGCTCCACTGTCATCTCTTGACAGTTTTCTCAAACCTGAATCCTTACTCTGTGACTCTCAAACTTTGGCCAACCACTCAGATTGGATGGTCAAAGTACAAATTTGTGTCTACTCCCAGAGATGCCATCTATGCCACAAACCTACCAAGTCTGACTCCTCATACCGGTTTCCTGAATCTCCACCCATCACCAATCCTGTGTAGATCCTACTCAAAAAATCTGCAACTGTGTTACCCTTTCCTATGGTGTACTCGATACTGCAGTCATAATCTTTTATGTACTCAAGCCACCTGCGTTGCCTCATATTCAACTCTTTCTATGTGACCAAATATGTCAAGCTCTTGTGACAGGTGAAGATCTGAAACTTGCTGCCAAGCAAGTAATGCCTCCACTGCTTCAAAGCATAAATAACAACAGCTAACTCTAAATCATGTGTTAGATAATTTTGCTCATATGGTCACAACTGTCTTGACCCATATGCAATAACATGATACCCCTGCATCAATACACATCATATATCCATTCTAGATGCATCAGTGTATCTCACATACAGTTGCATCGGATTTGGCAGAATCAGAATCGGTGCGTTGGTCAACTTTTGTTTCAACTCCTGAAAATTGCGCTCACAATCCTCTCACGATATAAAAGTTTGACCCTTCTTGGTCAGATAGGTAAGCGGTGATGCTAGAACTGAGAATCCTAGTACAAATATGCGGTAATATCCCGTTAACCCGAGGAAACTCAGGATATCCCTCACTGTCTTGGGCTGTCTCCATTCCTGAACGGCCTTGACCTTCTCAGGGTGAACAGAAAGGCCATTCTTGCTAATGATGTGCCCTAGAAAAGATACCTCATGTATGTAGAAATTACACTTCGAAAACTTGGTATATAGCCAATGTTCCCAAAGTGTCTCCATAACCTTCCTCAGGTGCTCCTAGTGTGAGTCCTCATCAGAGGAGTATATCAAAATATCATTGATGAAGACCACAACAAAGAAGTCTAAATACAAACGGAACACTCGGTTCATCAAGTCCATGAATGTAGCTGGCGCGTTAGTCAAACCAAAGGGCAGGACTGTATACTCATAATGCTCATACCGAGTGCAGATTGCGGTCTTTGGAATGTCCTCCTCCTTTACACGCATCTAAAAGTTCCCTGACCGTAGGTCGATCTTAGATAAGACCCTCACTCCTCTGAGCTAGTCAAATAGATCATCGATCCTGGGTAATGGATACCTATTCTTTATCATGACTGCATTCAACTTTCTATAATCATTGCACAACTAAAGGGTCTCATCATGCTCCGAGAAAATAAAACCGGGGCATCCCATGGTGATGTGCTCGGCCAGATGAATCCCTTCTCCAAGAGATCATCGAGCTACTTCTTCAGCTTAACTATCTCAACTATCGACACGCGATAGAGAGGAACATAAATCAGAGTAGATCTTGGGTGCAATAGATCTCAAATACTACTTCCCGCTCTAGTGGCATCCCCGGTAACTCCTCAGGAAATACCTGTGAAAAGTATCACATAACCGGAATTTTCTCCAATTTCATGCGAGTGTCAGTAGAATTAAGCTCAAAATATTCTTCCTCATCAATCACTGGAACTCTATCTAGAACTATAAGCTTCATGCTGTGCTTGACGATCTCTATGTCACACAGAGCAAAAAGAGGTACAAAATCTCTAGAAAGTAAGATGCGCGCTTGGCGCAGTCAATCTGAACAATGTTCTTCGCTAACCAATCCATGCCAAGGATTACATCGTACGTTGGTGTGTTTAACACCAATAAATCAGATAGACTCCGGTGCTTGCCGATAGGCAACACCCATCCCCGTGCCATCTCATTCATAAACAGATACTGACTCCCGACAGTACAGACCAGAAACACATCTGGCAGATAACTCACAGACAGATGCAAATATATTGCACACCTTTGTGCGATAATGGATATAGATGCACCTGTATAAAAATAATTTACCTTTAAGTGCTCCATGTTGTGCGGTCTCACCCCTCTCCAGCTGAAATACTCATCCAGGCTTGCCTGCTGCTGTGGTGATGGAGGTGGCGGTTGGAACCTCTGGCCGTCCTATGGTACACCACGCCCCTGGGATGCATTAGGCTGGGCCCGCGGCTATCTCTCAGCATCCTACCCCTGCACCTGGGGGCAGTCCTGAATCCAATGCTCCATGGATCCGCATCTCAGGCATCGGCCCGCCTGGTAATAGCACGCTCGACCGGGGTGATGTCTCTCACAGACCCAACAATAGTCTGATAATCACGTAATGCCTTTTCCCTTATCTGTTGGGTCTGCTCTACCGGACCTGCCGGTACCCTTACTTGACCTCCGCAGTCCAGACTCCCTGCCAGTACTTTGGGATCGGGGAGGTGCAACTCTGCCCTTAGTCTCCTCCATCTCAATCAAAAGTGCATTTTGCACTACCGCGTGATATGACGTAATACCCAGTGGTATCACGTATCTGTGAATCTCTGATCGAAGGCCTCTCACAAACCTCTTTTCCTTTTCCTCATCCATGCCATTGTACTGAGAAACATACCACACCAGTCGGCAACAGACATGTTCCCCTAACTCATGTGATCAAACTTGGCCTGGAGATGGTCTCGGGGAGCATACCCGACCTACCTCTCATGAAACATACGAGAGAACTCCTCCCATCTCATGCTAGGGTCCCTCCGGCCCTGCTGCACATACTCGGTTCTCCTAGAGTGGGTCACTCATTTCCACCAATTATAAGCTTTGTTACAAAGGTTAAAGATGGCTAATGTGACCATCTCCTCGGAAGGGAACCCCAGCCTCCCAAATAGCCCATCCATGTCTGTGTACCAAGACTCCGCTGCCTCTGGCCATTCCTTACCATAAAATCTCAGAGGACCAAGCCATTGGAAGTGCTCCATCATAGTCAGTCCGTCAGGAACCGTAGTGCACTCAACCCGCAGCCTCTGGGCCTTCCGGGCATCATCAGGATCACTATCCTCTCTATCTCTGTGACAGTGGTCACGTGATCAATCTCTGTCACCACGGTGTCGACCCTGTACCGAATAATCATATCTCTCATCCCGCCACACTCTCCGTGCTCGAGGATGTCTCCTCTCATCATCCTCCTCATCATCATAAGTCAGATCTGCCGGGTGGTTTCGTAAACTAGAACGTGTCATCGTGCGAGTATCAGATGGCACTAACTCTGTAGCGCATCAGGCGACCGTTCTACCGGGTTCCGCTGAACCGGCTATCTCTCAGCTGGGTTCTTATGAAGCGGCTGTCTCTCTACTGGGTTCCTATGAACCGGCTATCTCTCAGCTGGGTTCCTATGAACCGACTATCTCTCTTCCGGGTTCCTCTAAATCGGCAGATTTCCTTGCTCTGGAGGGTTGCCCTGCTCTCCCGCGGGCTAGACATTGTTTAGAACTGTCCTGATCTTTCCTAGTATCTGCAACAGTTCTGTGACCTGCACCTGCTTCTATGAGGGATCATATGGGACTGGCTATTGCCTAGGCATCCTCTGCCTTCTTCTAGGGTCACTAAGCAGAGTTGGATCTCTATCCACATCCTCCGGCTACAGAGCTCTCTGGCTACACATATTCACCATTTCTGAAATTCCACACCAGGAAAAAGAATACAACAGCAATGGTTAACTACCTAACATAACCAAGCAGTAGTATTCCTAATGACTCTATAGTGTAAATTCAATGCATGATGTATGATGCATATTATCTTAATTATAAAACATAGCATCACACACAATCACAACTCAATTAAATAGATGACCATGTCCTTAATGGTCCAGTCTTGTAAATTTCCCAATTCACCATGGCAAACCAGTACTTCAATTATGTTAAACATGTTTAGACCATCCGCTCACAGTCCCACCTCCCGTTCCAAGGTAGTTCTCCTAAGGAGGTGGCCAACCTCATCACTGAACTATCCTGGAATCAATCGGTGGAATAGGGGGCTTGCCCACCCAAACACATCGAACATAAGTTCAGAAGACTGCTTCTGATAACCATGATCTGATACCAACTTGTCACCCTCTCATCAGAAGCTAACGAAGCGGAGAGGGGGATGACGTCGGACAGATCCACATTATGGCAGGGGGTCCATAACCCGGTCCCGTAACACCAAAAACTTGCACTTTGCAATAACCACACATACGCAGGAAACACACATTCATAATAATAAAGTTGAGCTCATCTCAACACCAGATACACCAGAAAGGAGTAAACACTCCCCGAGTAAAATTTACATACATCACCCAACATCCAGAATTCAGGAAACAACCGTATACATAAGCAATTCCCAAAATGCTTCCAAAGGCACATGTACATATGTAACCTACATATACAGAGCCCATATTTAACAGAGCAGAATACATACTACCTCGGGTGGTCAGGATCACCAGAAACACCAACAATCACCGTGATATACTGCTGCTGCTACTGCTGCTGTACACACAAACAAAAGAGTTAACCGTTAGTCATCTCATATGTACTTATCTCAAGTACTTAGATACCATAAAATAGACTCAACCGAGGTCACCC
>JBBYHH010216048.1:0-13347 GCA_038382905.1 Daphne laureola | reverse complement strand
AACAGATACAGACATACAGAAATCAGAATAGAAATCAGATACAGAATCTTCACGTCCCTGTCGGATGGAAGCATAAAAGAACGATGGCCCCCCGAAGACCGAGCCAAAACCCAATACATTCGGGAGTCAGAAATAGAACAGAAGCATGGTATACCCACTAGGGACCTAGGTTCCCCTCAGAAAAACCATCATATCGGATCACTGATCATTAAATGACCAGAGCAGAATGAAATAAATAAATAAATAAATATGGAATCGGATCGCTGATCATATTGATCAGAGTCAGAAAGAATCTCATAATGGATCGCCAAATGATCACATAAAGGATCGGTAAATGATCACATTATGGATCGCCAAATGCTCACCGAGATTCCCAATACATTCGATTGGGTCTTCAGGCTTGAAACATGCACACCATTACACTTATCATATGACTATCCCCGGGAGTCACCGGACCCCACCCTCAACTCGAGAACTAGGCTCAACTAACGCTATATACAGACCAGAAGCTCAAAATACATATAACGCAATTGAACCCTTACCTGGAGAATAGCAGACGTATCAGACAATCCGAGCTGTTTCCAGTTCACTTGCACACTTTCAGTAAATTCCCCTGGTAGACTTTTCCTTGATGTTCTGGTAATCAGTGTCAACTCTAAACAATCATACAAATAGTATGGAATCAATTTCCAACATTTCATTTTCTGACCTTCCGACACTTAGAAATTTTTCTGTTTTTCAGCCACTTTTGAAAAAGTGGCAGAATTTGACAATTCTTCCCCATTCAAACCTTAACCTTTAAAAACAACCAATTTCATCATTACTTAGTGATAGTTAAGGTTTTGCTCGGTGTGGTTTATCTAAAGTGAAACACATGCAAACACTAACAGTCAAATACATTTATAGTATTGTGGCTCTAAATAAGGGATCGAGCCCAAGAGAATCAAGCGTTTAGGATTGATAGTAATTACTTATGCATGAGAATGCATGAATGCAACATGGATAGTAATGAGAGGCAGAATCATGGATGAATGATGAGTTATGCAAGAAAATATGTGAAAAAGGTAAAGTGATGGATCATGGAGGGGCGAAGTAGCCTCATCTATGGATTGGCAATCATGGGCTCTTATGATACTAATGTGTGACCTAAGCGACACGCATGTGCAACTAAAGTTATGTCCTAGAAGCATGGATTATCTCTAATGCCACTCACCGACGATCAATGTCATCTCTAACTCCCAGTGATCATCCGGATCCTGAGGGTCGGATTCTACGGCACTATCCTAGATACATTATTATATAGAAAACTACCACATGTTCTCACAAGATATCAAAATCTAACTACATTACTCATGTAATTATACTAAGCGAGGAAACATGCAATAAATCTCTCTTTCTACCTAGTGAGGTGAGTTATTATTCTCATCCCGCTCCCCTCTCAGGTACTGCGGTCTGTCGCTCATAAGAGAGGGTTCACCTCCCGGCCACTCTCGTGGTCCAGGGGTGATCTCCCCGAGGAATTATAGTATCTAACTATTCACTGATAGACACTTACTCATGTCCTCTCAGACTCTGAGTAAGGCTACAAATCGTTCCTGGGGCTAAGTCGATCGAGGCCCTCTCGGACTCCTGATCGAACTCCTAAGTCACATGCACATGTTTGTGGTTGGTAAACACGAATGATAACTATAACACAGGCTTGAAGACTGAAATCTGCTAAAATAGTCATTGAGATAAATTATTGCAACCTAAGCATGATACTACTAAGACAAGTCCTACCATACTCTATCATTTGCTAAAATATAGACATGCTAGCAAATAATAGCACTCAAGAAAATAAATGCAGAGTAAGGGTTAGAATTCACCCATAGAAAGCTTCGAATTAGATTCAGCCCTCAGCTTAAGAAGATAATTTAAACTTCAAGGTTTAAGCTCTAAGGAGAGCAACGTTACAAAATTCATGAACATTTACAAATGAGGGGTGTAGTCCTATTTATACTACTAACTATTACCTAAACTACCCTTAACCTAATTTCAAATATAACTAAGTAGGAAGGGGTAGAATAGGGATTACAGGGTTGAATAAAACGGATAAAAATATACAAATTCATACAACCCATGGGTGTCAGAACCCATTTGTGCGAGGCAGCGGAAAACAGCGCCGATGGAAGGCATGGCGCAGGGAAGCGGCGCCTCTAAGGTGCATGAAGATGCGCCAGCTTTTGCCTTGGCGCATGAATCCGCCGCCGTTAGGGCGCATGAGCGGCCACCGGCATTGTGCGTGATGTGGGATGATGGCGCCGTTAAGGTGCGGAGGATCTGAACCTTCGAGGTGCGTAGAGTGGTGCCAGGCTTGAAGGGTGGCGCATGAAGATGGCATCATTGAGGCGCAAGAAAGTGGCGCCACCCTTTGCTGAATACCCCCTAATTTCACATTTGCATTTAAGTCCACAATCTTTCTTCTTAGTGTAATTAGGTCCTTCCGAGGTTATCTGAAGCTCGATCTCCTTCTTGTTTTCCATGATATTTGAGCGCGTTGAGCTCCTAATCACCTCCATATGTACGCAAGTATAAAACTTCGGAATTTGTAAGCAAAGTGCGCATTTCATAATAAAAGCAGGCAATATCGATGGATTTCATGCTTTAAACATGGCGGAAAAGTGTACATTTTGTACACTGATCAACCTTCCATAAGTTGTTCCCGTCTAGCACTGTCAACAAAGTTATAAAGATCCTTCATACTGCACCCCACTTTGTTGAAACCACCAGCTACTGAACCCATGTAGTCCATTATCACACTTGTTTTAACCCCTACATCCTTCATCTGCATGGTTTATTCCTTTACTATTCTCTCATGCTTTTGTGTGATGCAACTAGATGTATTTCACTTCCATGAACCATACGGTGATTATGCTCTGTATTGAACTCCTTCACTTCATACTTACCAGTTTCTTTATTACAATTAACCCGGAAAGATGCAGGACAACCGCACCTAGTAAGTCGTATGGGTTTTCATTACCTTTAATGAGGAGGTACATTCTTCTCATTCATCCCTGATCTATTACACACCCACCTCCATCTCATAACAAGATCTGTACCCGCGTATCTTTTTAACTCAGCCCTCCTCGTTGCAAAACCCATAAATTTAGCATAACACTTATAGAATCGCTCTGCACGCATGGAATCATTAAAGACTATTTCCTTTAAATCCAGAAGATCCCATTTCTCAATTCCCTTACTCAACTGTAACACTATAGAATTCTAATGATCATCAACACCTTCACGTGTAATCAAGTGCTCATACGAGGCACCACCCATAATTTGATTGACTTATGCATTCTCTTCTAACTCATCAATTATTTCTATTAGTTGTACCCCTTTACCTCTCCAATTTTTTAGTTCATCAGGATCACAGCTTGAATAACTAGAACTTTCCCAGTTCTTTGCGCCAAAATCATTGCCGTTATCACCATATAATGATGAACCCATGAAATTAAAAAAACCACCCCTGAGTGAATCCATCCTTGGACACAAAAAACATAAAGTTTAGTTATAAATTAAGTTACATCATGAAATTATTCTTGAGAATCTGGAATATAATATAAAAAAAAAAAGGAAACGTTATCGAAAAGCCATAAACGGACCTTCGCCGAGGAATCTTCACTTGGACCACAACTAAAAGAAACTAAACTTCAGGAAGTTTACAGAGGAATTTCAGAGAACAACACCACAGGACATGAAGCAGATCGAAGGAAGTAAACACCTTCTTCCAAAAGTGCAACACTCAAGAGAGAGAAGTACATTTGTTACAACCCCCAGTGGCAGGTCGTAGTTAATTCAGTATGGCAAGGTAATTAATTCAGGTGAATCCGTACTATTTGCAGTAAAGTGGTCATTTACCACCAATTGGCATCGACACAAATCGTAGCACACTTTTTAATACCTATAACACTCTTTTCGGGGTCCTTAACGTTTTTGTAGCATTTTCTAGTGGACACTTAAGGCACCGTAGAAATAGACGACGCCTCCTCGCAAGACACCTTAAATAGGGCAGTGGAAAATTTGTTACAAACTGAACAGCGTTGCGCTACATAATAAACGGCGTCTAAAGCCAAACCAATAACGTTAAGATGTCCCCCTAATTGATACTTTTTTATAGGTTCTATTAGTGCTTCAAATGGGTCGAAACAATATGTAAACCTACAGCATTCAATCAATTATTCATTACTATTTCTGAAACAAAACTTTCATTCAACAATTGATATTCAGTTGACTTTAATTGAATCCTAAGATTGAAAGTACGACATAAAGTTAATGTGACTTAATGGTCTCCATTTAAAATCTCATAACAAGTCAGCACAAAAACATTTAAATGAACAATGCAGATGTCCATAAGTATATATACAAGTGATTTTGTGTCTAACTTCCATCTTAAACATGATTTGGTGTTTGTAAATGATGTAAATATAAGTTTTTAAGCAAAACTTCTATTAACGTTATTGGTAAAGTCACCACGGTTCCAATATATGGTAACGCCATTATCTTGGGCTGCAAAGTTATTCTAATCATTCCAATCATTCGCCAAAGACTAACAATATGGGCCATGTTGAAAAAAAAAACGTGATTATGGTGATGTTGTTCGAGAGAAGCCGAAAGGATTTTCATAAACACTAAAGTTGTTCTTCGGCATCCTAACGTTGTTCGTCATAATAACTTCATCAAAATTCATTAACCAACTCATTCCACATTCCTGCTATAAGTTACACCACTTATTTAACCCAAGCAACTCAATTAATAGAACTTTCCACATACAGAGATTGTTAAGTTATGGTCTCCATCAAGCACTTAAGCATAAATGATCCTCCAGTTTAACCTACATAACTATTGAAGATACAAGGTCTTTCAAATAAACCACAGAACCTCTTTCCTCAGATGATCTTGAATAAATGCAGATACAAGGTCTTTAAAATAAAGAAAGATAAATTGATAGGACATTAGAAATTTCACCAAAGGCATACTAACTGGGTAGAATCTAAGGTTACTTCATTTTCAGAACAAGGAAACGTCATGATCCTGACGTTATTCCTTAGGCGGATTAGAGTTGTTCATACATTTGAGCATTGTTCAATAATGTTAGCATGGTTCTTGCATGACTAAAAATTGTTCATGATAAAAAATTCTTCACTTTTACTGCCAATATGTACAGCCCATTAAGTAACCATCAAAACTTAATTGAAGTCCAGGACATGGGTACAAAAAAAACTATATACTATGTTCACATTCACTCCATATGGCATGGGCATTCTATCAAACTCCTACAAACTCCAAATTTTAGAATTCCCTCATAAAAAAATAAAATCTCAAGATTGATCTTGTAGATCCCGCAATCATTCACTTCTCTCCAGTCGCAAGGATCAAAACACCAACTTCCCTTCTCGCCCCTTTTCTGATAAAATATTATTGGAGGAGTCTGGTGATTGCACCCGTGGACATATTTGGCTTCCACCCCATTACGAAAATGTCAGGTGTTGAAGAGGTTAATTACTTTCACCCGGCTCTTCCGGAGGGCGCCTCTTACTTTTACAACCTCCAAACATTGCACACCATCCTTCACTCGTGGAGGCATTTGGCAGAGATACATGATTCCTACGACGTAAGCCGCCTCAACGTATCCCCTGTTCCAAGCTTCTTCTAACAGGGCAAGCCCTTGTTCCCTGGAACCAGTACTGTAGAAGAGGCTATGCTACATGAAAACAGGAAAGCAAACAATTAATCAGAAAACCCAATAATTAATCACAACAAACAAGATACGTACTGATTTCTCAATATCATTGACAGAAACTTATGGAAATACCAAGCCATCTCTAAACAGAATGTGCATGTTCCCCAAAGTCCTCATATTCTCTTCAAGAAGAGCCCTAGAAGGAAAACAGGAATCGCTTATAGGGAGGCATGCATCAGCCAAAATGCATGGATCATCCATTAAATAACGAAATTCCTTGCATCTGCACAATGAAAAGGAAAGATCAGAGATTAAAGTACTGCATCATTACGAAACATTTAAAGGCACTAGTTATTTCAAATGATCCGTAAATAATTACTTTGACGCCAAGCGGAAGGCATCCTCGATCGATTGACCCACCAAACAGCGGGTCATTTCGGTGATAATCTCTGGTGGCAACGAGGTAATGCGTTCATTGAGGTCTAGGAACTCCATTCTAAAGTATCCTTAAACAGGGGAAGTTTTTTTCTGAGAAAAGTTCTTCACTGACACCGCCTTTGAGATATTGTTTTTTGCAAGGCACACCCCCCTTTGAGATTGTTGGGTACGTTTGGTCCAATCATGGATTATTTTATAAGGAACTTAAACGCGTAGTAGACACGCGGGAGGAGACTAAAGGGCGAGGGATTTGAAAAGACTCGTTATTAAATTCCCAATATATAATACAATAAAATTGTCACTAGGCAATTTATGGGGTAGAAAAATACACACTGACCAACATATTACCCATAATATGCGTCATTCATGACGGTATTTTTTTTTTATCAAGATCATGACGGTATTTTAAGTAAACACGACACAGAAGAATATCATAACATCATCCCACCACTTGACGGGTTTTTAGTAACGTTATTTAACAGTAATCATCAGTCACAAAAATTCTTTACGGGCTAATTCAGATGCACAAGATAAATTAATGGAATCCAAGTTAACACTAATGGCCCTCCATTCCATATGACGGTTACCAGATCTCCGTTAAAATTAACTGTTTTCCTCATCTTCATCTTATTCTTCTTCATCATCATCTCCAACCATTTCCAACAGCTCGAAGCTTCCTAGGGCACAAGTTCCTATCAGCCAATCTGTTGTGAACCGGCCAATCTAGATGTCTGCTAGGGCAGAGACGGTGAACTCTGATGAATGATGTTTCACAACTCCCAAGATCTTTCGTAAAATCATTTAAAAGGTTTTAAAAATAAAGTTCACGAAAGAATGAAGCAGTCTAGATACAACATGAGGTTCAGAGTGCGTTTACTTCTAAAGTAAGAAAGAAAGAAATCAATAAATAAAATACAAGTAAATACAACTAATAGTGTCGAGGTCCTCCAAGTCTTTCTCTGTTATAGTCATTCAGTTGCACAGCTGCGGGCATTCATCCCGACCTTCTCTCCAGTTTCATGATGATAGTCAGGTTCCTTGCAAGTTTTATATGACGGGCATGAGAATATATTTCTCGACATGTAATAATATAAATTAAAAGTAACTTGCAATGTAAGAAATGAAAGAGAGAATGGTTCAAGGGACTTACAGGGGGGTGGCAGCCCCGGCCAGGAAGAAAGGTTGACCCTGACTCGGCAAGTTAGCCTACTCCCAGTTCTTAGTTTCACCTTTTGGAGATGCTTCACATTGTGATTCTAGTTCCCAGTGTGGTCCCAGTTCAGTGTTTAATCTTCTAGTGTTTAGTCTTCTAAGTTTCGAGTCATTAGTGTTATCAGCAGTGTTGTTGTCATGTGAAATGTGATAATTGGTTCAGTTATTATATTGTATTCGGAAGTATACATGTAATAGGTACATGTATATTCTTCACTAAGTATGTTCCCTTATTTTGAGTATATGCACCAGGAAATAGTATGGTACAAGCAAGGGTGCTGGGTTGCATGCTTATTCATAAGTCAGTAGTAGAATAATATCCTCTTGTAGTTATCATACTTTACAGTTATTCATCTTGTGTTTTGTTATCGAAATTTCTCACAATCGTTGAATGTACAACCTCCCTCGGTATATTTCTCTTCATAGTAGTCCAGTTAGATTTATTAACATTACTTAACATCAACAACACCTTTTTAACAGTATTACTTGTGAGTATTCATCTAAGAGCACCGTTTCTTTAACCAAACATTATCATCAGTTAAACCACTATTACATTCCAGCCTTAAGGGCTTTTCACAAGTGATTTGTATAATCACTTCTCCCATATTTACCTAACATCAGTAAAGCCATCAACATAATCTTCTAATAATGTTAAATTAACATAAAATCCAGTATTTTCCATAAATCCTTCAGTAATTAATCAACGGCAGTTGATTATCAATGTTTCCCGCATAGATGCTGGAGATTCTCTAGATGTCGTACCTCCGATCGCGCTCCCTCACCAGTCATCATCCTTATCACCAGCCACCCGTCTTGCCCGCCGTCACATCGCCAGAACGCGAGCCCACCAGCCTTGCCATTCCAGTTCATGTCCTCTGTCTCTTGCTCGCTCCCTCGAAGAAGTTGAAAGGGTCAGATGAAATGAATCTCCCACTCTCATCATCACCAGCCAATCCCCCCCATCGCCATCTTCTCTGAGTTCTCCATCGAAGCTTCCTCACCAGCCCCTATCCCGTGTTGTTGCCTCATGTGCCGCAGAGCTAGGAAGGGAGCGACCTTCTCCCTCGATCTCCATTGTCGCTCCACAAACATCGCCTCGCCATCGTCGATCCTTGCCGGCCAATCTCCTCAGCTCCACCACTCCATCATTCTCGGTCCAGCTCCCACATCGAAGAAGAAAGAAGAATCGAGAAGGATCCAGATCTAGACGATCTGATCGAATAATCGATCCTCCTCCGCTAGTCGTCCCTCCCTGGTGACGTCGCAACATGGCCGGTCTTCAGCTTGGTCATCCCTTCAAATCATCCTCTGCCCCAGTCGTTCATCTACATCATCGGGAAAGGAAGAAGAAGAATCGAGAAGTCTCCCCAATCCCTCCGTTCTGATCGAATTCCTCCCATCGCATCATCGGTGTTTCGTCACTGCTCCTTGGCCGGCAGTTGGTCCTCCGTCCTTCGCGTCTGGTCTCCAGCACGAAGAAGAAGAAGAAGAAACCAGAAGATCACACCGAATGAATCCCGATTGATTCTGATCTGTTCTTTTTATTTCTATATTATTATACATATATATTATATATTTAATTACTCAATCCTCATATTTCCAGTAGTTTTACAAAAAGACCGCATATTGCCATTTTGTTTACATTTCAGTCATTTCTTTACTACTTCATATTTTATCAGTTATTTTCTTCCAATCTCATTTTTAATTCTATAATATTTCCAACATATTACCTTAATTTTCTACTTATTTACACTTTAGTCCTTAATCTTTTAAATCTCTTCAGTTGTGACACGAACGGAAGTTCGGGTCTCAACATCTAACGCTCAAGGTAGCTAATGAAGAAATTAAGTTTAACCTCGAGGACACTCTGAAAGTCTCCAATGGAGACCTAGTAGAGTTTTTTGGCCTCGATCAATATGAGATGAGATTGAGGAAGGAGAAAGATCAAAAGTAACAGGTAGAGAGAGAAGTAAGAGAGAGACAATACTTGAAGGATTCATACCTACATCACCCGGATGACTTTGCCTGGACCCCCTCGCTAACAAAGAATGAACGGGAAGCACTCCAAGGGCTTCAAGCTCTTTCAATTGGTGATAGGATGATGTCTCATCATCCCATCACTAACATCACCAAGGAAGAATGCTCTACCCCTGAAGCCCTGGATGGTAACATACAACCTCTTAAGGTTAACACGGATATTGAGAGCCCAATCTTAGAAGTGAGTACCACCTCTCCCAACCAGAGAAAGGGAAAACTCAGAAAGGTCATCGACATACGACAACTAAGGGATAAGTTGGATGGTATCCCGTTTGTCTATGTCTAGAAAATGAAAGACAAGAAATTGCGAGTTCATTGACCATCTGCACCATTTCTCATGATTCAGGGCTCTGAGCCCCTTACTACTGACCCCACATGATTTAACCATCATAGCTTAGCCAAGGGCTAAAAATGTGGCGATTGTGGAAGGCACCCCAACATTTTAAATATTTTAGTATTTTATTAGTTTATTTTTAATTTTGGTCCAAATAATGCCCAACCAATCCAATTGAGCAAAACACTACACAACACAAGCATCATCATCATCATCACACATGGAGAATAAGGTACTATTTCACTTCTATCTTATTTTTGAAATATGTCATGATATTAGAAGTTGATCAAATGTTTGTTTTCCTTGTATCTTCTCTTAAACTCTTATGCTGAATGTGTGATATGAGCATGCTATTTTTAAAACAAAATTGATACTATAAAAAATTAAATTGAGAAATGAGAGCATGCTTGAAAATTAACTTTAGAAAATGTGAATATTGAGTTACATGTCTCATTTATATTGCCATGAGCATAGTCTACATCACATTTGTATATGACTTGATGATTTTTTAATGTGATTCCATTCTGACTTGTTCCTACATGCTTCATGCTATTCTATAGTTGATACTTGACATGATAACTCAATCCTTTCAAATTACATATCCATGACACTCTCACATTATACAAATATGCTCAGTGTGCTACATATATACTATGATTCGCATTTTCTTAAATCATACACATTCATGCTAACATGCAAGTTGCAATGCATGTCATGAGTGTGATGTTTCATAAATATCCCTTTTTGTTAAATCATACCCCATACCTCGGGCCAATTGTTGAATTTTTAGGTATGCTAACAGAAGAGGAGATAGACCAACTCTTCAAGCGATACAAAATTGCGGGAGCACACCATAGCTTCCCATACCTCGAAAGCATGAAGAGGGCCTCTTTGGCCCCCCATGTATGATTCTCAATTCTCGTACCCTTTTTATCCCCTACCAACGCATGAGGATATGCTTTAATTTTGGTTTGGCAGGGGATTGTGTTGTCTTGATAGGAGAATTGAAATAAGCATTCCTTTGATGAAGTATTGTGTTGTATTCACCACCCAAGCATCTAGTCTTAAAAATTCCCTAAAAATTGAAAAAAATTGAATTTTTTTGAAGACAGTTATTACGCAGAATATGATGGGTATGTATGTTTTTTGATGATAGAATTGCATGTTTATAACATAGTCCAAAAATCTATCTAGCGATGGATTCTGTTAGTAATATGTTATGAACTATATGTGAATTTTTCTTTTGATTGTTGTATGATGCGAACTTAGGACTAAAGTTGATAATTAAAAATGAAAAACTTCACAAAAGAGGGCTAGAAAACCAAGTTAATAAAAGCTTTAGGAATTGAGATTTAGCTAGCATGTGAATGGGAATATGCTAAGTGGGAACCTAGTACTTGTACTTTGAGTTCAACCATCCAAAATGATAGTTATGGTCAGACACGACAAAACCGGGTCTTGGCTTAACTCTCTCTCTTGAATACAAACTCTAGGTACAAGTATGCACTTAAATACATCTTAGGGTGGTGGAACCTGGGATGATACTTAGACATGTTTTTGACTACACCATATTCATGGCCGATAGTCCCTCTCGTAAGAACTTACCCTAAGAAATTAGGAACCCACTCTCACACTACGAAAGAAGGTGCAAAAATAGAATAACACCAAGCAAATGAAAAAGAAAGAAAAATAGTGTAAAAACAGAAAAACACCACAAAAAAGAAAAGTGAATAAAAAGTATTGAGCAATGAGTAGTCCGCATTCACTAGATAAATCTTGAAGCCGAATAGAGTTCATTAAAGTAGGAGTCAGATGCCTTCCTTAGGAGCAATAAATGTTTGAGAACCAATGTGCCTCTTTGGTTTACATCATGCTTTTATGTTAAACAATCCTTCACATGTGGTTCATCAGTGCATTATGAGACTCATGGATCCATCATTAGATTGAGTTCAATTTTAAGAAACATGCAAATTCTTAGTCTACATTTGTACTCTAATTCTGATGATCTGTCTTCATACCAAAAATATTGTACTCTCTTGAAAATAATTTTAGTGGAAGAACTTCAAGACTCTTTTCTAGATGCTGACGTTGATAGGGACTAGCAACGATTCGGGTTTGGGGGTGTGATGAGTGTACAAACACTCACATATTTTCGGGGTGTTTAGAGGATAATCTTTATCAATTATGCCTGATTTGTAAAAACTTAGATGCATTTTACTTATAACTATTTAAATCTTACAGGATGCACACTTTAAGGTGAAAGTAGAGCAAAAGAGCATTAATTGAAGGCTCAGGATGAAGATTACCGACAAGCGAAGCACATGAGTCCATCCTGAGCTAGATTAAAGAGTCGGATCACAAGAGAGTCAACTTTCAGGCCAAATTGCACAGAACAAGAAGTTGGAGAGCTGAAATGGAGGCTTAAGGGTGCCACTCCTTTGCGCCACTCACAAGGGGAGTGACACCACTTGTGGAACCTTAATGGCGCAACTAACTAGTGCCTTAATGGTGCAGCTCTCGCGTGCCCTAGCCTGGAACCGGCACCGCTTCTGGCACCTCAACGGCGTGCCTTCAACGCCCCCTGACCAAACCCGATGCATCTTATGGTGCCTTAAGGGCGTGCCTTACTCGCACCCTATGCTAACCGACACCCTAAACTGGTGCCTTAAGGGTGCGTGATACCTGCACCTCATGCTACTGGTTGAATTAAAAATGGCGCATCTTCAAGATCAACAAATGGCACTGGTTAAGTCGGCCGGAAATTCTCTCTCCCCCAAACGGTTACAAATTCTTATCCGGATTTGGGCATGCGTGAAGACCAGTTTACCCTTAGGAATTTACTCTTTTAAGACCAAAGTGTTCAGGGTCAATGTAGACTTCAGTAAATGCCTATATATAGTTTTGGGCTGGTTAGTTCATTAACATGTATTTTTAGCTACGAATTTGGGAGCAATCTTTCAGCGCTCAAGTAATCTCTAGCCCTTTTCTTAATTATGTTTTCTTTCATATTAAGTCCTACAATTAATATGTTAATTAGTGAGTAGTTACTTATCATCTTCTAGGGTTTAATTAGCCAAGGGGATTATCTATGCATAATATGTCTGTTTAAATTAGATAATGAATCTATGAGCTAGTCCCATCATTTATCATGTTTGTAAAATTGTCGACCCTACAATTACATGCGATCTAGAAATCTGCTAGAACATCTGAGAGGATTTCCCATAGGTAAACCTAGGAGAATCAATTGACGAGTCTTGTAGGAGTTCGAGAGAACCTTACTTGATCCGCTAGTATCTATTGCTTGTTTATTATTGCCTCAGGGAAGTCGTACCTAGAGCACGAGAGTGCTTAGCTACAGGTTACCTGGTGAGAGGGAGGACGGTTGTCCGAGAGGAAACTGAATCGACTTTAGTACATACATCTAATTATAGCATATGAAAGTATAAATAATCCTCGGAATTAGGCTAAGTAACCCTAGCAGGAGCTTTATCAATTGTTTAAAACCTCATTCTCAACTCTTGTCTTGATTACTTGTTACAATCAAACCTTCTGCATATCGGTAGGAGATTCATCTAGAACTGACATATTCACACACACTCTCTCT
>JBBYHH010215937.1:2795-13348 GCA_038382905.1 Daphne laureola | reverse complement strand
TATTTACCAGAACCAACGGGTAAGCCCGTTGGTATCAGTACCAACTGGTCTGTTCCAACGAGTCAGCCCGTTGGTACATTGCACAATTTAGCTTTTTAGATTATATTAAATAAATTGATATTTTATATATATCAAAGTGATTCTTGTGCTCTAGTGGTTGCTGAGATCTATGCGAAACCGAAGGTTGTGGTTTACTCGGCTGGTTTATTTATGGTCGCCCGTTCTTCGGCTATAAGCTCTACTTGTGCCTTTTTCCTATGGCGTCTTGGGCTAAGTCGGTTTTTATACTTGCATTATCCAGTACTTGTTTCGTTCGCCCATTTTAATTATTTGCTAATGATGTGAGGCGTCCAAGCCCTTGGGTCATCGTAATATGAAGCGCCGGAGTCCTTGGGACACTTCTTGCACTCGCTCGAGTGTTTAGCTTCCTACGCACCCGGCTGGGTCGTTCATTCGGTCCCCATTTCTTCACTAGCTTCAAGTGGGGCTTTTATCCCTGGGCACCTAATTTGCCTCATGCTACATGGAACAACCCAGCTTGCTAGATTACTTATCCTTCCCCTGGGTCGTATTCCCCTCACCCCGCTTTTCTTTAGGGGATCTTCAGAGTGTTTTTTAGCCCAGGTAAGAGTCCTGAGCCCAAGTTATGTGATTGGTACTGCTATGCAGCCCCAATTCTGGCTCTCATGAGTTGAACCTCCTATCTGCCTTTGGGCACCTCCACAATCCTTCAGGGCATTTTCTCCCCTGAATCACTTTGGTCGATCACCCGTGTCGTATGGGGGAGCCTAGTCTGCTCCTCGGCCGGTTCCCCGAGTTCTTCGGCATTCTCGCTTGACAGGTCTTGGGTTGCCGTCCTACTATTGCCTCCCAGCTTCACAGTGAAAGGTTCCTGGTGATGTTTTGTTTGGGACATTGTATCTTGGTTAAGGACTGGGGTTGCCATTTCGCTCACCGGGCTCCCGGTCCACTGGTCCCTCGCAATCTTTGCATGTTCTAGGGTTTCTTTTCATTGTGATTTTGTTTCGATGCAGTGTTTATTATTGCGGTCGTAGTGTTCCTTTGGGTTTGGATGGTAATGGCCCACCGACCATTTGGGAGCTTTGTGGATTTGACCCCTTTCTTTTCGAATGAACCTTAAATGACTATTTGGGTGGGGTTCAGAGTCTAAGAGTCAGTCCCTCCAGGGAACCTGCTTCTGCTCTGAGCGATTTGCTTTAGTTTTGGGGGATCCACTCTATCTTTGGACGATTTGCCTTATCCTTGGGTGATTTGCCTCAGCTTGGGAGGGGCAAGGGCGAGTTGTTTCACATCAGTGTATGGAGTGCGATGCTGGCCCGTACCATTGGCGCTTTTATTTTCAATTAATATTTTGGCTCTGGGCCCTCAGTGATGTCATTAGGTGTGAGACTCTCATAGAGAAAGTAGGGGACTCGTGGTCCCCTATGTTTCATTTGTGGTATTTAGTTACCCTCGCTCGGAGGTTCCCATCGGGATATCGTGACAGGACTTTCACAAACCAGTAATCTTTCTTTCATTTGGGATAAAGTCTTTCGTGTGTTGTGCACCCCTTCTAGGGAAGAAGGGTGGGTTCACGATGATACATTGCAAATCCCCGGGTGTGTGCATCGTAGTCTTGGGGGCTTAAGATTCGCTCATGACATGGTTCGTGATTGTCGCTCTTTTTGTAAGTCATGTTCTCAGGGTATTCCCCTTTACTACATTGCCTCTTGGGCCTTTAAGGCGTGACATGGGTTGCACCACTTAAGGACAATGTGGCTCTTTAATACGCCTGGATTAGCATTATTCGTGAGTTTCTCGCCAGGAAGTTTGCTTGTTCATCACGTGCACCTCGGAATGGGTCAAGCGCCGATCATTAATTCTTGCGACCTCCCTCCCACTCGCGGGAATGGGGCAAAGAATGCCCTTTGTTTTTTTTTTGGTGAGGTTGATGATATAGTCGATACGCTCCGGGTGGGGTGACGAGGGGGGAAATAGTTTTGGCCAAGACACCCCCTCCCGCATACTCGAGTTGCATTTTCTTCTCCTCAACTCCAGTGGAGTCGCTAATCTCTCGCTCTGCCTGCCCAAGAGTTAACTTTTGTGTCAGTCCCTGGGGAACAGTGGTATCCTTTGGGTTTGAGAATAGTTTCCCACAGACGACGCCAATGTTAAGTCCTCACCTAACATACTCTTCTCATCATATCCTCTCGGGCTCAATCCTCTTCCTGGTAGGCCTGTCAATATGACTTGAGGCTCTAAATGCTTCGTGGGTTGCGCTCTACTTGTTTCTCATGACTTCGTGCTTTCCTTCGAGGCTAGAGCTGCCCTTCATGCCTTGCGTCCACTCACTCGGGCCCGATGGGGGATGAATCGTTCTCCCCTTCTCTTGTTCTAAGGAGAGCTATTTATAGGGGGCGCGAATGGTTCAAGGGATGATTTTAGGCTCACTGCTCTCCTTTAATGGGCTTCTGAGGGGTCTGTACCACCTTCATTTGTTGGTGGCGCTTTTCTATTTCATGGGTACTCTCTCTAGGTGGGCCCTTTCCGGAAGGCCGTCTTGGGTTTTGGGCCGATCCTTACCAGTTATATATATATAGTGTGGGTAAAATATAGAGTAAGGAAGTAAAATAAGTTTTAAGACAAAAATACCTTTAAAATAAGAAGAAAAATAATGAGAGTAATAATGTAAAATAAGTAGGTAAAATTAGAGGTTTTAATAGGGTGATTCGAATGAGAGTAGTGATGAAAATAGTATCACCATCCTGCTGAGTGCGGGTACCTTAAACACAGGTATCCAATAAAGTCACGGTTTTTCAGCGTATCCATTCACGGATATCCATATATGTTTCATAAATGTACTTATTTGTAACATGTATGTGTAAGTTTAGAGTATTAAAGGAAGAATCGAGTCATTTACATACACTGAACAATAACATTTATCTTGGTTTAAATGTATTCCAAATTTTGTATTTTCTATTCTATGAAATGAGTTATCAAACCAACTACTCTATGTTCGTCATCAATTTGTCTGTTTGACATTCATGTTTTAATCTCGTATGTTTAAGTCTAATTTTAATAAAGATTTGTAAAAAATGATTACAAAAAAATACTCTCTTCATCCCAAAATGTTTCAAGCATTTGACCGGACATGGAGATTACTGAAAGTTGAAGACTTAAGATTAATAAAGTACAATCATCCTGAGCATCTAGTTTAGTGGGTTGTGTTCGAGTCTCCACAATCCTCAATCTCCTGCCCCCATGTATAATAAAGAAAAATTATCATATAAGATAAAAGTAACTTTTTAGGTAGAGAATGAAAGTTGAGGATTAAAAGATAATGCTGGTGTTAAAAAATTTCTTATAAGGAAATGATCAAATCTTCCCGGGAACAACCAAAGAAAGAATACAATTGAATCTTATTTTGATGGAGGAAATATATTTAGAAAGCATATGTTGTAAATTATGATATACATATAAATTATTTAACTTAAAATATGTAAACACTCAAGAAAACAATCATGGATTAAATACTATCCCCCACTCCGTGAAAAATTGTACACATTTCCTTTTTGAGTTGTCCTAAAAAAAATTATTAAATGAAAACTTATCTCCTCTAAAGTTACCAAAATATACTCATTTTATCTTTATTTTTTCTATCTTATTTTTTGTGCAACCTCTACTAAAGGGTAATTATGTCAAACTATATAAAATTTTACATTCACCTTAATCTTTGAGTTCATTTAAACTACAAAATCGTTTTTCAAAAAATAAAGTATTTACATTGAGGAGGCACTATAACACATTTATTTGCAAATAAGTATTACAGTTTGAATTATTTTTTTAAATGCCCTTTGTAAAGCATTTAAGACCCACAGTTTTCCTTGTGGCGGTAGGGCTTTTGGCAAATTGGTGCTTCTCCTTCACGGTAGCGACATCACAATGATGATTCTCTCTCTCTCTCTCTCTTCATCGTCATTCAACTTCTGTTAGGAGTGATTCTCATCAGACATGGCATGTATTTCTCTCAATTGTCAAGGTTTGGTTGCAAACAAACGAGGTTATGGCTCTACATTGTATGGTTCTGAACTTGAAGCCAACTCTCCTCTTCTTGATGGAGACCCGATGATCGATTAGTGAGATGGATGTGGTGCGGTAGCATTTGGGATTCGGGGGTATGTGCGTAGTGGAAGCCCAAGGTGTGGTGGAGGGCTTGCGATTCTATGGCATGCGTCTTGGGACATATCCTAATGTCACAAGGAGATGATTATCTGGATGTGCAAATAAAGGCCCTTGGAGTAGAGTGGAGATTCACCGGGTTCTACGGCAGACCCGAGGCTGCAAGAAGAGAGGAATCTTGGCGGCGTTTACGTTCTTTGGCGGTAGTGAATCATCTTCCATGGATTATGGCAGGTGATTTTAATGAGGTGTTATGGCAGCATGAAAAGCTAGATGGATTTCCTCGGCTAGCGGCCTAACTTGCAGCATTCTGGAATGCTCTGGCCGCCACTAATCTGGAGAATATTGACTTCTCTGGTCCTAAGTTCACATGGTTAAAGGTTGTATCTGGTGGTTATTTTGTGTAAAAATGGTTGGATCGTGTTGTGTCTAATCCTAAGTGGAGGAGGTTGTTTCCAACAAGTTGGGTGCGTAACTTTTTGTACTCAAATTTAGATCATTTTGGTGTTGAGATTCATGTATTGGGAAAGGAACATGCGATTAACCAGATTTAGAGATTTGACAAGATGCAGACTACAAACGTTAAATGTGGTGATCTTATTTCATCAGCTTGGTCTAATGATTTTTGGTCTTTTCATGAGTGCCAGAAACGATGCAGACATAGATTAACTACGTGGCATCGTAGTGAATTTAGGGAGATTCTGAATCGCATTAAGTCTCTATATGCTCGCATTGAGGCTTATGTTTGGTTCTTCATCGACATCAGTCTTGGAAGAGAGGAGGAACTATAGGTGCTAAAGTTACAGGAAGAAGAGTTCTGGAGTCAGGGATCACGTGAGTTCTGGCTCTAGGCAGAGGATAAGAAATCGAGCTTCTTTCATTAGACGGCTACTGGTAGGAAGCAGTGGAATCAGATTTAAAAGTTGCAAACTCCAGAGCGCGTTGTTGTATCTGATCTGCGGGATTTGAAGACCAAGGCAGTACGATTCTATAGTGAGCTATTTTTATCTGGATGACCCTCTCAGGTGGATTTGGTCTTAGATGAGATACAAAGACGTGTTACGGACGACATGATCCAACTTCTCCTAGCCACATATACTGGTGAGCAGATTAAAGCTGCTTTGTTTCATATGCACCCGTCTAAGTCGCCTGGCCCGGATGGCTTCCCTCCACTATTTTACTAAAGGTATTGGCATATTTTGGGTCCCTCACTAACTAATTTTATTTTGAATATTTTCGAAAGTGGAATGGTACCTGCTGATATAAACCAAACTTTCCTTGCTTTGATTCCAAAGTGTAAAGATCCAATCTCTTTAGAAAATATCTGGCCTATCAATCTCTGTAATGTGGTTTATAAGATTGTCTCTAAGGTGTTGGTTAAGAGATTGAAGTTGGTTATGGGGGCGGTACATTCTAAGCAAGAAAGTGCATTTGTTCTGGGATGCTTGTTAACGGATAATTCTTTAATTGCTTTGGAGACCTGTCATCATATCAACTCGTTACGTGGCAAGAAGGAAGGTGTGATAGCGGTTAAATTGGACATGACCAAGGCATATAATCGGGTGAGTGATCTTTCTTGAGGGCGGTCATGTCTCGTCTGGGATTTCTTGCATGCTAGATCAATTTAATTATGTCATCTGTTGAATCTGCTAGTTTTTCTGCACTTGTTAATGGATCGCCCTCACCTCAGTTCCGGCCTAGTCGCAGGCTTCGGTAGGGAGATCCGCAGTTGCCTTATATATTTGTATTCTGTATAGAGGGGCTTTCTAGCCTTCTTCGTCAGGCGAAGCACTGGGGTGACTTTTTGAGGTGTAAATATTGTGCAATAGCCCTCATATTTCTCATTTGCTCTTTGCTGATGATAATACTATTTTTATCCATGATACTCCCAATGTTGTGAGATCGTTATTGCAGGTCTTGCGTACATACGAGGAAGCTTCTAGACAATAGGTTAATTTGAGAAAATCAGCTCTATTTTTTGGTCTGTCGGTATCGCTGTCGGTATCTCATGTTTTTCATGGTAAATATTTTCTGCAAGACTCTTTCCTTCGCATTAAGCATCCAGCATGATTTGGTTGTCATCTGGAAAGCTTTTCTAGAGGGCCGAGAAATACTACTACAGAGAACTCATTGGAGAATTAGTAATGGGTTGGATGTTTCTATTCGGGATGATAGGTGGTTGCCACTCGATATGGTCACAGAACTATCAGAGGAGGTGTTTCACCTACGTGTTTTAGATCTGATTCATCGAGTCCGCCACTGCTGGAAGGAAAGGGATGAGGATGCTCTATTCCATCCTTCCAATGCTAGAGTGATGAAATCTATCGCCACCGTTGAGTTCTCGCGGCCTGTCCGACTATTTCACTTGGGGTATGGAGGAGTCTAGTCAGTTTATGGTATGTTCAACTTATTTTCTCGCCTATAAGTTTCAATATAATCCATTGTAGGTGTCAGAATTCTGGAGGTGGTTTTCGAAGATGAAATTACCACCTAAAGTTCATATTTTCCTTTGGCGTGCTTGTTCGGATATATTACCAACAAATGATGGGAAGGCTCGCCGAGGTATTTAGGTTCTTTAGGTTCTATTGAGTTGTCCTGTCTACTTATTGACGGACGAAAATGTTCATTACTATCTGTGGGATTGTCCGTTTGCACAGAAGGTGTGGTGTGGCCTAGGTGTCAATCGGCCATCGGATTCAGTTGACTGGTGTGTGTGGCTCCGGGAGAAAAGCACGGGGATCCTTCAATTTCTTTACTTCTGTCGGTCACTGCTTGGTTCCTTTGGACTAATAGAAATGTAGTTGTCCATAATCAGAAGTGCCTTTTACCTGTAGTTCTGGTTCCTAGGTCGATTACATGGATTGTGGGCTGGAAGAAAGCCCAAGATGGACTACACCAGCCGTGGTCCGCGCCTTCTCTTGCGCAATCATCATGGTTGCCTCCACCACAAGGGTATGTCAAAGTTAATGTTGACGCAGCTGAGGAAATTGAAAAAAGAAGAAAACTAAGAAGAGAAACGTGCTCTGTATTTGTCGAAGAATAATGGTTCTGATTACTGCCAAAGAGAGAAATAAAGGAATACCTAAATACAATAAGCTAAGGGAAAAGACCAATCTGCCCTTAGATATTTTAACATCCCCCCTCAAACTCACGATGCGGCTGCAAAAAGCATCGAGAGTTTGTCATGCAAAAAATGAAAGCAAGAAACGGAATGTGACTTCGTAAAGAAATATGCCAGCTGCAAAGAGGAAGGTACAAAAGGTAAAGTAAGGGCGTCATTTGTGAGATGATGACGAGTGATGTGACAATCAACTTCAATGTGCTTCGTGTGTTCATGGAAAACCGAGTTATGTGCAATATGAATAGCACTCTTGTTGCCACAATACATAGGAGTAGGAGAAGGAAGAATAACACCCATATCTACAAGTAATCAACCCAACCAAATAATCTCTTTGATAGTAGTTGTCATAGCACGATATTCAGCTTCTGCAGAAGAGTGGGAGGAGAATCACCCAAGAAGACACAAAAACCAGTAATAGACTTACGATCCATTAGGTCACTACCATGATCAGCATCAGAGTATGCACGCAACTCCAAAGAAGCGGTAGATGATAGAAGAAGAGTGTGAAAAACTGTACCTCTTAGGTATCGAAGAATGCGAACAACTGCTGCCCAATGAACTGTAGTAAGTGAGGCCACAAATTGACTAACAACATGAACAACATATGCAATATCTGAACGAGTAATGGTAAGATACACCAAGCTTCCAACAATAGTCCGATAAAGAGTAGGATCCGGTAAAGGCATACCATCAGAAGGAGTGTACCTTACATTAACCTCAATCGGAGTATCAAGAGTCTTATTATCTGTAAGATGAGCTCACTCAAGTATATCTCTAATGTTCTTTGACTGAGAAAGAAGATAACCTCTAGGTGAGTAATCGACCTCGATACCTAAGAAGTATCGTAAAAGACCCAAGTCTTTCATTTCAAACTGTTTGGCCAATTCTGCTTTCAAAGTCGCAATACCATCAACATCATCACCTGTTATAATCCTGTCATCAACATATAAAGAGAAAATGATACGACCTTTATCAGTGCACTGTACAAACAATGCAGAATCATGATAACTGGGAGAAAATCCAAGGGATGAGATAAGATTATAAAACTTCTCAAACCAAGCACGAGACGCCTGTTTGAGACCATCCAATGCCTTGTTAAGCTTGCAAACAAATCCAAGAGCATGAGGAACACCAGGAGGAGGTTCCATAAAAAATTCTTTATTAAGGTCTCCATTTAAGAAGGTATTTTTAACATCAAGTTGAGAGAGAGACCATCATCGAGCTGAAGCAACAGTAATAAGAGTACGAACAATAGTCATTTTTGCAACAGGAGCAAAAGTTTCCTCATAGTCCATACCATATTGTTGACAATAACCTTTTGCAACCAGTCTAGCCTTGAATCTTTCAACTGATCCATCAGAGTTAGTCTTAATCTTATATACCAAATGACTACCAACAACATTCTTACCGGGAGGTAGAGGAACCAAATCCCAAGTACCTGTCTTATGTAAAGCAGAAAGCTCCTCATCCATAACCTGCTTCCAACGTGGATCAAGAATTGCCTCTTTATAAGAGGAAGGTTCAGATAGACAATGAACAGAAGCTAAAAAGGAGGTAAATGAAGAGGAATAACAAGAATATGCAAAATATGGTAATTTGGTGGACTTACGTGTTTGAGTGGATTGATGAGGAGGTAGATGCACAATCTCAGACAGAGTTGGAGGGACCATAGGAGGAGTGGGGGCTTCAGGAGTGCCAGTATCTGTAGACCTGTTAAAATCAATCCGTCAAGAATAATGAAGAGGAAATGGATGAAGAATATTAGATGGGACATCTAAAGGAGAGGGAACCTAACAGGTGGGTGATAAACTATCAGAATCCTCAGAGAAAGGATCAATGTGAATAAGATCAGATTTAGTGAGATTATGTGCAGGCGATGGAATAGAAAAGAAAGGAATGCGTTCAAGAAAAGCAACATGACAAGAGACAAGAAGTTTCTGGGTAGTCAGATCATAGCACCGATACCCCTTTTGACCTGCACCATAACCAAGAAAAACACAAAAAATAGACCGAGCTGATAATTTAGTACGATCTGCATGAGGGAGAAGAACAAAACAAGCACATCCAAACACCCTGAAAGAAGAATAATCAGGGGCATGCCCATACAACTTTTGAAAAGGAGAGAGACCCGCAATGTGAGATGAAGGAATTGCATTAATTACAGTGACAGTAGTAAGAACAGCTTCACCCCAAAATGCACTAGGAACATATGCAGATAACAAAAGAGAACAAGCGGTTTCAAGCACATGTCTATGTTTTCTTTCTGTAACACCATTTTGTTCAGGAGTATTTGTAAAAAACGGTTGGTGAATTGTTCCATCTGAGGCAAGCAACTCATGAAATTTATTCAAAGTGTATTCCCCACCCAAATCACTCCTGAAACATTTAATAACAACAGAATGTTGAGTTTTGATCATGGCACGAAAGGTTGTGTAAATATCAGAGAATTCATAATGATGCTTCATTAGATAAACCCAACAATAATGAGTGTGAGCATCAATGAATGACACATAATAATGAGATCCACCTTTAGTGGGAACAGAAGATGGACCCCAAACATCAGAATGAATCAGATCAAAGGAAGAAGAGGAAACTGACATGCTATGATTAAACGGTAAAGCTGAAAACTTTGCTAATTTACATCCACTACATTCAGAAATGTCACAAGTTTCTAAGTTTCCTAACACTCCAGTGGATGCCAAAAACTTCAAACGAGAGGATGAAACATGACCTAGACGAGAATGCCATAAGTAAAAATTGGAAGAAGAATGACTCAAACGAAAAGATGACAGGTTCATAGCACTAGTTGCAGCAACTAGAGCTTCCAACTTGTCCAAAATATACATCTCTCCTTCCTATGTCTTGTCCCAATTATCTTCTGAGATTGCACATCCTGCACATGACAAGAAGTATAGGAAAAGGTAACTATGTTTCCAGAATCACATAACTGTCTGACAGAAGCAAGATTTAATGTGAGATTAGGAATATGATAAACATTAGGAAGAGACAAGTGAGGGGTTACAACTAAGCCAACACCTGCTAAAGACATAGGAGTGCCATCATCAGTCATAACAGAGATGGAAGATGAGGGAGACAAAGAAGTAAAAGTGGAAGAATTAGGGGACATATGATGTGAGGCACCTGAGTCTAAGACCCAGGTGGGAGGAGAAATACCTTGAGAACTGTGAGGCAACTGACCTACGGAGGAAGAGGCATTCATGGAGAGAGGTTGATGATAGTGCTCAGACAAATA
>JBBYHH010215826.1:0-13350 GCA_038382905.1 Daphne laureola | reverse complement strand
GGAACATCTTAAAACACTTAAATCTCATTGAATCGAGGTTAAATATGATCCCGGAATATGAGATTTCATTAATCACAGTGTAATTTATTGATAATTATAAAGTTGCCGATAATTAAATTGAATTATACGAGAAAATATAATTCTAAAATAAATGCATCCGGAGTGACCGTAACAGAAACTGCTATGTTCAAGATCAGATTGAAAGATCCGAGGGTAACCCGAAGTGGTGTTTGGAGTGGAGATGTCCTGCAAGAGGGCGTACATTGGAGGAATTAATTTCGTTAAATATTTTACTACAAGCGTGTGATTTGCTACAGATACTCCCTGACAGGTGGATTTGGGAGTGCGGGGCGTACAAGGAATTTGCAGTCAAACAATTAGCTGCAGCGGTGACTAGGGCCTTAGCTAGCCCCTCCTCGATGCAAACAAGTTGGTGCAAGATAGTGTCAAAGAAGATTAACATATTTATGTGGCATGCACTAAGAGATTTCGTCCCAACAAAAGCGCAGGTTCAGACTCGTGGGATTGATCTCCCATCTTTGTTGTGTGATCTTTGTTCGGAGGAAGTGGAAACAAACATCCATGCATTGATTCATTGCCCCAAGGTGCGGGAAGTGTGGGAGAAGGTTACAACATGGTGTGATTGTCAGGTGGGACAACCAGTGAAGTTGTCCGAGCTGGATACCGGATCATTTATCATGCAGGTAAACGTGAAAGCTAGGGAGAGATGGATCGAGATTGTTAGAGTAACAAGCAGGGCTTTATGGAGGGCTCGAAATGGGTTGGTCATGCAAAACCAAAACTGGTGTGCGTCAAAAGTATTTTCGGAGGTACAAATTCTATCACATTTATGGATCTCAACTCGATGCAAGATGATGCATAAAACTTGGGTAAGTTGGTTGATTGCACCATTGATGGATTAGGCTACAAGGAAATAAGAAGGGATCTGATGTTTTCTACTGATAATGTTTATAAAAGTAACATTTCTGACTAAAGCTCATATGAAGACCGAGAGGAAGTGGTGGAAGTAGTGCTATGTTGTCATATTCATCGTTATTTATTTTAATTTTATTATTATGACTTGGGCGATCTCATATTCTGGAAGAAATGCAGGATAGGTGCAAATATAACATATTGGATCAATCCATTGATGCTGTAATGAGAAGATTAGTGGTCTTGGAGATAGTGTGGAGAGCATGAGCAATTTTATAATATTTATTCTAGTTCCTGGAAGGTTGTGGCTTTTTCAGGTTGTGTGTTTGAATAAGCTTGGTAGTACATGGATGCTGTAGTGTTGGAATGTGAGCTTGGTGCGACAAATTGTGTGGAGTTCTTAATGTCTGTTAGTATGTGTTGGTGGTAGGAGCATGTGCAGGCCTCATTACATGGCCAAAGTGGAAAGGTTCAATTTGGTTAAATGTTCTTCTTAAATGGAGGCAACTCTGGAAGGATGGGTAGTATATTTTTATTTTTATCTGTATTATCGGGGTATATGTGTCATGTTGCTGTAGATTTGGAGTTTGTGGTATGATTGGTGCTTGAATCTTGATGTTGTTATTAGTATAGGGGTGATTGGATTTTGTGGAAAGGATACTGCTGGTAATTTGTTGTGGTTGCCTTGCAGGTTTATACAGGATGGATTAATTGGTGCAGCACTAAAAATACTAGCACCTTGAAGTGGTGTACGCCGAACATCAAGATGGAGGGAGTAGATAGTGCTTAACATGGAAATTTTGGAGCATGGAATAAAAGGAGGGAGTCTGTGTGGAGATGAAAAAGAAACAAAGAGACACTATCTTTCAAGCTAGGGAGAAAGACGAGGAGGCTGCTACAAATGAAGGTCTGGCACAATTGTTAAACATGGAGATGTCTTAATTGGTACCATATTTAGTTGAAGGAGAATATGCATGATTAGGTGGCAAGTGTTGGGGGCCGAAGTTCGGATGGAGAATTTTAGAGGATTTTTTCTTGATTCTTTATTCTCGATCATTGCACGTAGCGAATCAAATAGGAATCTCGAGTCGAGGTTGTAAGTGTCAATTCCGTGTGTTCCTGTCATTCCGTCTGTTTCAGTTAATTTTTCAAATGTGTCTGTCTCGCTGTTTCAGATAGACATCCAATGTTAATTAGTCGCTTCAGAGGTTTTGGTGGTGACACTCTCTATTGACGTTTCTTGCCCTCTCGAGTAAAACTTAACGAATTAAAATCTATAAATTTATATATATATATATATATATATATATATATATAAAAATAAAATAAATAGTTACTTTAAAAAAAAAAAATTCAATAAATATTATACTCCTCATTCCAAAATTTTAGTAGTTTTTTGACTTGATAAGAGGATTAAAGTGATTTTTTTTAGTTTTTTACTTCTTATTTTACATTTTTATAATGTAATGTAACTAAATAAAATAAGCTGAGAAACGCACATCAAAATAAACTATATAAATGAACTATCTAAGATTTTTTTAGATCAATTAGGAAATTAAAGAGAAAAAGATATTTGAAAAAACAAAAATACATTTTGCATAATTTTTTTTGATGCCTCTTAATGTTGTAAGACAATTGAAACATATGAATTATAAAATTTAGAAACACATATCACAAAATATAAGGAGTGGTCTATTGTAATTTTTAAAAAATTAATCCAATAAATTATATACCCTATACACACTATTAAAAAAAAAATTAGTGTTTATGAACACCCCGTCAGATTACATAGATCCGCCTCTCATTGTGAATGAATGTTTTACATGGTTAACAAACTCAATCCGTCCCACAAAGATTTAGAGATTTAACTTTTTATCTTATATTTGATTCAATTTTTAATAAAAAAAAATTTATTAAAAGTAATTTTTAAAAATATATTTAAAAATTAGATACATTCATTTAACATATATATATATATAAATTATTGAACATTATATATCAATATATTAAAATAAAAATTATAAATTAAATACTAAAAATAAAATGTTACAATTTTTATTGACCGTGCCCAACGTAAAAATTGACACAATCAACGCGCCGCGAGTACTGATACAGTTAGCCGAGTCAACATAACCATATTAGATGCTGTTGAACGCATCATTTCAATACAGATTTTTAACAAGACGAGGAACCATATTAATGTCGTTTAATACGGTTAAAACCGTAAACAATTAACCTTCGGTGTTAAAGATTCTATTTTGTTGTAGTGAGTTAAACTTAATATGGGTTTATTTTTTATGAAAAGTATGTGGCTTTTTAAATGTTGGGTTAGGGACGATGATATTTCCCAATCCTATAACTAATCGAATTCCCTACCATGCGTACATATGGGCTTTCAGGGTTGGCTTCCTATTGGGCTTCACTGCCCCATTAAGAGGTTCACAAACACTATTTTGGATAACACAATTTGTTGAGAAACATAAAGAGTTAGTGAGTCCATTAACATTCATAAATCAATTATGTACATCATAATTAAGGCACATTAATAAAAGCTTTATATACCAAAATAAAGAATATTTTTCTTAGAAAACGTAAGTACACTTACTAAATTTATCATAGAAATGTTGGAAGTAAATTTTGTTATTGAAAAGTTTGAGAAAAACATACAAAGACTAGATTAGATGCAATCAATATTAACTCAAAGAATAAAAAGATGTCACAAAGGTTGCAGGACTAAAAACAAAGATGACATTGTTGATTACTACCATTTATTATTCTAACTTCGTTATTGAAGACTCTGAATTCTGGCTCATTCAAAATGGTATCATGACTTATTAAAAGAGTGAAGTTTAGGTCTTAACACTTAGGTTAACTGATATTTTTTTTCTAGAATGAATGTCTAATTATTTAATGGCGAACAGTCTGAGCCTGGAGAAATATCTTAAGCACAAAAATTCTCTGACAACTACTAGCGTTCTTAGCAAGTAACGAGTAAGCAAGCAACCACCTAATTCCCCCAGTTTAAGGCAGTGAGAGGCAACCAAAGATAAATAAAATCTTACCAGTCCAGGCGCTTAGGACCACTGAACAATAAGTGGCTAAACAAAGCCAGGTCCAAAGCATAATAGAGAAAACATGAAGATAAAGAAGGTTCACAAGACAAACAAGATAATATAACCAATAGGTGATATAAAGCTCCAAGGAACGCATGTGTCTGCAAGCCCTTTCAAACTGTCAGTTGGCTTGATACAAGGATCTATCCGCAGCGTCCGCAAGACTGCACGAGGCATCCGACCTCCTCTGTTGTAGCCACGTAATACGTGCCCGAAAGTATCTATTCACTGCAAGGATACCCGGAAAGAGCAAACATACATAGAACACCACCTCAAAAGACCACATCACATACTAGCATTGCCACCCTGACCATCGAGCTACCTCAGCCCTGAACAAAAAGCAGGTAATCGGGTCGGACTCAGTACCCCAGCTACCTCCATCCAAATCACTCATGTAGCTGGGCAGAGAGCAGACTCCCTCCCTGCCTGTTGTGGAAAATCCTATTGTTGCACCTCAGCCTGAGCACCTAGACGTGCCCTCTTGCGACCGCTGGCCCCAACTGTATCATTCAGTTGTTCCCTAGATGCTCCCCCTATCCTTCCCGCATACCCCTGACCACCCCCTGAGCGAGGTGTACCACCGCCTCTCGGCCGACCCCTTCTCCTAGTGCCCTTCAGAGCTAGTGGCGCAACCGATACCAACTCTTTAGTAGATCTTACTGTAAACACATATGGTACCTGTGACGTAGGCGGTTGAGGAAACAACTCAGAGGCGACCAACGCACGCTCCTCAACCAACATTTCATGCGAAGTAGAACCCGTTGGTACCAAGGCCCTCTCCTCCATTGCTGCAGCTGCATGTCTACCAAGGCCCGACCTAGGAGATCGACCCCTCGGCGGAGCCGCGACCTGCTGGGGCTGAACTAATCTCCCGTCAACCCAGGCACTCCAACCGTCCCCATCTCGTGCTGTAGGCCGAGCCTGAAGCCAGGGGCCATACCTGTTCTCCCCCTTATCCATACAATCTTTCTCCACATGAGAAACCAGACTACACTTATAGCAAAAGTCCGGCAATGTTTCATACTTCACAGCCAAGAAAAGTTTAGAATTATCAGTGTTCACAATTGGTATACCTTTTTTCAAAGGTTTAGTGATATCAATTCGCACACACAGTGTCATCAACATATATACCATCACAGTGCAGCTGCCTAACCGGCGCCAGAGTTCGACCAAGGGCTTCACCCACTTGCTGATTTACCCAACCAAAAGGTAGATCAAGTATATGCACAAAACAATCAACAATAGTAAAAGCCATTGAAGATAATTGAGCCCCCGGATTCATACGAGTAAGAATAATCAACTTGTTATCAAATGCCCAGGGGCACAGCCTCAAAACAGAATCAATATTTTCCTCTTTATCAAACTCAAACAAGAACAAATTATCTCTTGGGAATTTCATGCCTTGATGAATTTTGAACTTTACCTGTTCCTTCCAAGCAGCCGAGAAAGCCGCAAACAAGTTATCAACCTGGGCTACTCTCGGCGAGAGCACTCGCGCGGCCAAGACCGGTGAACTTGTCGGTGCCGTGGCTAAGCCTCGCACATCCACCGGCTGCACCTCCTCCTCATCAAAAGAAATAGTCAGCATCTTCTTCGTGATTGTGGCGAGGGACATGGACCGGCGAGCAACAAGGAACGTGAGGTGAGAGGCGAGTAGGAGGGAGACCGAGCGCACCGTCATGCGCTGTTACTTGAGGATGAAGGAAAGTGATGCGTGGGAGAGAGAGAGAGAGAAACCAGCTGCCAAGAAACCCTAGCTTGCCCAAGGAGGTTAACTGCTATTAATTGATAGATAAAATGCACCGATAGTTCTATAATTTTAATTATTACCGTATCTAAGTCTCATTTTAAGTTTTTATACTATTGGAGTCCGGTTCTAAAAGTAATCGCGCGTTAAGTCTTGTCTTGGATTTTTTTCGTTAAATTTAAGTGATTCTTGTGTAAAATAATAATTTTAGCTACTGATTTTTTTTAATCACTTTATTTAGACCCTAAGTTTTGAACTAACAATTTAACCACGCTCTAACAATTTTACCATAAACTTTTTAATCTTTATGCTAAGCCCACCATCCTCTACCCACCATAATTCCGATGACCTAATTAACAGTTAACACTTCTCATGACAATACCCAAATACAGACACATTATAATTCATATGTTTATTGAGTAAACTCCATTGGTATTCTCTTAAGTTTCATGTTTGTTCTATTTGGGTTCCGTTTTAAGAATTTGTATCATTTTGGTCCTGTAAGTTTCAATCGCGAGCACTGTTAGTCCTTCCGTTATTTTTCTCATTAAATTCACCGTTAAAGTGGAAAAATTACCAAAATGTCTAAATCTAATATTAAATTTAACACCAATCTTTTAAAAAAACTACAAATGAATCCTAAATAGTTCTAAATTTACAGCCACACCATCTTCCTTATTGTTTTCTCACATGCCCAGCCCTGAGTCCCGACCTCCTAGCCCAGCGAGAACCACACTCTGCCTTCATCAACTCTGTCAACTCCGTCATCCCCATCCCCGGCCGGCCAGAACCCCGCTCCGCCTTATTCAAAATGTTGATCTCAAACACTCGCTTTCACTCACACCCTCCTTAATTCGCACGAGCACCATCTTCTTCTCCGGTATCGGAAAGTCTAGGTTCGTCGCCAACAAGATCTCACAGACCCTCATCTCCCTTGGTGTCCGATCCGCTTTACTCTCCCCGCTCGACGCCCTCCACGAAGACATTGGCGCTCGGTAGACGTCCTTGTTCTCTCTTTCAAATCGGGTTTCACTAAGGAGCTTATGAGAATCGAAAACAGACCCAAAATGCTTTGTCCAGAGGAAAATTGAAAAATAGACCTCATTCTCATTGGATCTGCAACACAAGAGAGTTCCGATTTAGATTGAGAGATCAAAAAATAAAGAGAGGAAGAAATCGGGTAAAGGATGATGAAAAAAATTAAAAGAGTAAAAAATAAAGAAAAAACTTTTAGGTGATGGAGAGGAGAGAGAAAATCAGATTTAGATTGAGATCTCCTTTGTTTTTATCAGAAGCTAAAAATCACATTCTGTAACTTTTTTTTCTATTTTGTTGCTTGTTTTAGTATTTAGGTGCTGCTTGTGGTGGTGGCCCTCGTGGGTGAAAAAAATAGGAATGAAAAAGTTGAAGTCTAAAGAGATAGATTAGGTGCTTCCGATGAAAACAATGAGAAAAAATTGAAGCCTGCGATGAGTCACAACTAGAGCAAGTTTGAAGGGAAGAGAGAGGGTGGTTGGATTAGAGAGAGGTGTATTTGTAAATTTTAGAACTATTTAGGGTACATTTGTAGTTTTTTTTAGGGTAAACTCTATTTATAGTCCCTTACCTTTCCAAATTATCCTATTTTGGTCATCTTTTAAGAATTTATCCTATTTAGTCTCTTAGCTTTCGTTTTTATCTCAATTGAGGTCCTTTCGTTAGTTTGACTTAGTTTGACTGTTAAACTGACCGTTAACTGAAGGGAATGACAAAAATGACCTTACTTAATTTACAACTTACTCCTAAGTTTATCAAATATTTCCGTTTATGTCCTATAATTTGCAAATTGTCATCTCTCTAGATTCACCTAAAGATTCAACCTCCTAGTCCTACCCTTCAAAATCAGTTATATAAGAAAATAATCATCTCAAAATTTGTAGTTTCTTTCTTCATTATTGCATAATAATCGCATGATTGTACACTGAAAACACTAAAACATTTTTATCATGCACATATCAGCTATACATATCTTAGTGAGGTAAGATTCATGAAAGACAGTAGACTGTTACTTCTATTACTTCTCTTTCTTTTTGAAACCCAGAAACCAGCGATTTAAAACCCAAAAGATGACAATTTTGGTTGGTCTTTGCTTCTAATCTCCCCAATAAACGCTGAAAACATTTGATGACCTTGGAGTCGACCAAAAGCACTGTCTTGGGCAGATTGTAGCAGGGGATGATTCGATGCTCGAGGCTCATCTTGAGCCAGTCAGAATTTTTACTGAAAATTGCACAAACATCGGTGTCCCTGCAACCAATTGAACGTAAAAATTGAAGCTTGGCCAACAAACGGCGAGGATAGAAGGACAGAACTAGTGGATTCAGTCAAGCCTTGTTCTTTGAAAAAAATAATGACCGAGTCTGGTTTCTCTCATGATTTTGCAGCACAAATACTTGGACCATGCTTTTGCTCTTTCTGAAGAAAACCCAAACGAGGTCTTCAGGTAAGCGGCGGAGAAAGAGAGTAATTCTTCAGTTTCAGGATCACCGGTCGCAAAATTGTGAAGCAAATGAAATTGAATCTCTGGGAATAAGCGAATCATCCCCTCAAAATTTTTAGTTTCATTCTTCAGCCTAAAAAAACCCAGATTCATGAAATACATTGCCGACGAAACTGGGCACTGTACTTTCTCGACCAACTCACCTCGCCATCCAATCTTGGTTGCTTCTTCCATAGACTCATCGTAAACTCGCCGGTGGTGGGTGACAATCATCATCTTTGTGCAGACACGATGTAGATCTGGTTCTATCTGCTCGAATCGATCAAGCAGAAAATGATTGAGACTGAGTTAAAGCTTTGATTTGTGTTTTCATTAGAAAATCTAAAGCCTAAGAGATGAAGAATGAAGATGAGAAACAACCAGAAAAGAGTCTGATGTCCAGAATCAAAACCAGCGGTTGATTTAGCGTCAACTATCAGAAGATAAATTTTTGGGTATTTGAGTAGATCTGTTTTTCCCTCTTCAAGTGTTTATGTTGAGTAGTGTTTTGTTGGTGAGTATATATATGTTGAAACTTATTTTGTTGGGATCTTATAGCTTCAAGCTTGACATGTATGTAAAAGAAGATGATGAAAAAGGAGGGGTGGAGGCTTGGCATATGTTCTTGAGTAAGAGGAGAGTGCAAAGATGATGAAGAACGGAGATGAGAAGATTGAGAGGAAAGTAAGAAAGAAAAAGTTTGAGGCATGTATGTAAATTTATTAGAAGTTTAATGACCATATTTCTATTGATTTTTGTAATTAGTTTATAATTATAGGGGTATTTACATAATATAATGAAAACAACAGAAAAATTAACGGGATAGTTAACAGAAGGACCTCAATTGAGACAAAAACCAAAGCTAAGAGACTAAATAGGACAAATTCTTAAAAGATGACCAAAATAGGATAATTTTGAAAGGTAAGAGACTAAAAATGGAATTTACCCATTTTTAAATGTTTTGTTTAAACTTGGTTTTGTAACAGAGGTATTGAACCTTATGTTTTCTTGTTGTATACATTACAGATGTACCCAATTGACAGTTCATCTCAGGTGAGCTGACAGAAGGCCATTCATCCTCAGTTCAGTTCAGTTCAGGTATATTTTTTACTATAGGTGACATTTCTTGCATTTTGTTTTAAATATGTGAGTCATATAGTATGAGTTTCTTACAAAGATAGTATGGTCATGGATTTCAGACTGTAATAATATGTATATTAGATAGTACAGACATGGATTCCATATAGTTTTTTTCATTTACTTATCATTATGCATATATCATACAGACGCTATGAATGTAGAGACATAAGGTCCTTCATCCTCAGTTCAGTTCAGTTCAGTTCAGGTATATTTTATACTATAGGTGACATTTCTTGCATTTTTTAAAAATATGTGAGTCAGACAGTATGAATTTATAACTAAGACAATATGGTCATGGAAGGCAGACAATAAAAATATGTAGGCTAGATAGTACAGACATGAATTCCATACAGTTTCTCCATTTACTTATCATTATGTGTATACCATGCAGACGCTATGGATGTAGAGCCTAGACAATTTGTGTTTGAAGATGATGTCTATTGGTTGGGATCATTATTTGATAGTTTTGAGGCTTCTGAAAAATTCTTCAAGGATTATTCAGTTTCTAGGGGTTATAATATTTTCTGCAACAATAATAGGGTTAGTGCGGAAGGAACATTCTATTATCAATAATTTAAGTGCTCTTATTCTGGAGTTAATAGAAGGAAACATGGACAGAAACAATTTTCACTCCCGAATAAAGTTAAAGAGAAGCGTCGGGTTGACAAGAAAGCAGATTGCTTTTGTGAAATATGTGTCAAAATGATTTTAGACAGTATGTGGTCGTGTGTCAAACACAATGTGAAGCATACGCATCCATTTATGTTAAAGGAGCAGAGATTGTACCTGCGTACTAGTAGCCATGTCAACAAGGAGGTTTTTGAGGCTGTGTTTGATTTGATACAGTCTGGCCTTAGAACTTCAGAAACTATTCGAGTTTTGGGCGATGAAGTGGGTGGTATTACAGCCCTTAGAATTACAAGTCGGATGGTGTATAATCAAGTTTCTGCTGAGAAAGAGTGTGATTCTGAAGTTGGTGATGCGATGTTGTTACTCGACACTTTTAGAGAGAGAGAGTTAAGAAAGAGTCTGACTTCTTTTATGAAGTTTTGGTTGATGAGGAGAGTAGGATGTGTAGTTTTCTATGGTCGGATGAAGTGATGAGATCAGATTACTCATCATTTGGTGATGTAGTTGTCTTCGATACTACATTCCGGACCAACAAGTATAATCTATTTTGTGCACCGTTCATTGGTATTGATAATCACAAGCAGAATGTTGTTTTTCCAATTTGCTTTCTTGTTGGGCAAAAGAAAGATAATTTCAAATAGTGTTTTGAGACTTTTTTGAGGTGTATGGGTGGTAAGATGCCAAAAACAAAAATGACTGACCAAGATATGGCAATGTCGTCTACGATTGATTCAGTGCTTGTTCGTGTTCAACATCGCTATTGTTTATGACATATTTGTGAGAATGTCAAGAAGAATTTGGGTGGGTTATTGCATATTGAAGGCTTCACCAAGTTGTTCTACCAGTGTCTTTTCTATCGTGAGACACCAAATGAATTCGAAGCTAAGTGGGAGAAGCTTATTTCATCATTTAAGCTATATGGGAACACATGGCTGGCAAATTTGTCTAATCTGAGATATAAGTGGTGTCCTACTTTATGTAAGCATATCTTCTCTATAGGTAATAATTTTTCCTTGAGACGTTGTACTCTTTCTGTGTTGACAGTATGAATTATATTAGTTTACAGTACGAGTTATACATGTTGACAATATGTATTATACCTGGTTACAGTATGTATTATACCTTTTGACAATGTTCATTCTGTAACAGTATGTATTATACATGTCGACAATATGAATTATACATGTTGACAATATGTATTATACCTTTTGATAGTAGGGCTAAGTAATGAATCGAGCCCGCTCGAGCTCGGCTCGAGCTCAAACGAGCCTATCAAGCTGAGCTTTTTCGAGCCTCGAGCTCAAGCTTGAGCCATTTTTTAGGCTCGTTTTCTAAATGAGCCGAGCTCGAGCCTTAACTATTCAGCTCGAACAAGCTTAAGAGCCTAAACAAGCCTAATGAAATTACCCATTTACCCTTCAATAATCACTATCAGATCATTTTTCACTTGCCCCAATCACATCGAACCCTGTTATCCCTAAACTAATCTATGTCTAAACTCCAAATTTAAGCGTCTTCTCCAACCTCAATCGGCCCCTTGCCTCCAGCCCAGCCTATGTCCCCGATCTAAAGGCAACCAGTGGTGGCGGCGGTGTTTACCAGTCCTTCATATGTCCGTCTCTAAGCTCATGGCTCACCAGATCTGCTTGTTTCCTTCCTATATCTATACTGTCATTTGGATCAACAAGATCACAATAGATGACTCTGAATCCATACCACTATGTTCAGATCTGCCACCATTCATTGAAGAGAAGGAGAGTTGTTCCTTCGCTCTTGCCGCCAACAGTCCCGCAGATGACGTTTTCATTGATCCCTACCTCTGTGCCTCCATTTTCATTCCTCTACCCCAACAACCAGATTCAATTCAGTAGAACCAGTGTTGATGTTGTCAGAAAGAAGTTTAAGAAAGGATGTTGAAGGTGTTGTTTATGGCGGTGAGGACATAAGGCTATCGTGCATCTGGTGGTTGCCTGTGATGGTGACATGGGAGAGATGAAGAAGATTAGTAAATAAACTATTATGGGGTTAAATCACACTTTAGTCCATCTTATTCCTTTCATGTTTGTTTATGTCCTTATTCTTTCTATATTTATCATTTTAGTCTTTAATTTTTTTTGAGCTCCATGAACTTCGAGCTGAGCTCGAACTTGTCACGAGCCGAGCTCGAGCCAAAAAAATCAAGCTCGATGAACTTCGAGCTGAGCTCAAGCTGAGCCCAATTTTCACAAGCTCGAGCTTGAGCCTGCTAAGCTCAGGCTCAGCTCAGCTCGTTCTCACCCCTAGTTGACAGTATGTATTATACCTTTTGACAATGTTCATTCTGTAACAGTTTCCTCCTTGTATTTCAGATATCAGATCATCACAGCGAAGCGAGAGCACAAACAGTGTTCTAACATCATTGGCTAACGGGCAGATGAGTATTTTCTCTATGTTTACACTTGTTGAAGCTATGGTGAATGAATGAAGGAATAAGAGGTTTGCTGAAGATTTTTTGAATATTGGTATTGTTGATTTGAAATTTCCAAATTGTGAAATGTTAATTCAAGCTTTCAAGATTTACACTAGGGTCATCTTGTCTGATTTTAAGGAGCAGTTGTGTTACCACCACCCCCATCTACGCACAGCTCGGTGGGAAGCGAACGCAGAGGGCGGTGGGGTGGCGGTAACCTATGAAGCCAAACCCTGTAAAAAGTAGCTAAATAATGGGTAATTCCCATACAGGTCCCTGCAAAACTGTAATACAACAATAACCGAGCTCCGCTCGGTCCAGATATCCAGAAGGAAGGCTGCCTCTGGAAAGCACTTCCGAAACATAAGCATAAACGTAAACATCTCATCCATAACATCCATAAAGTCATAACCTTTAAACATCCATTCATTCATATACATACATACTGAACGTACATCCAACAAAAGATCAACTTAAAGTCTACATGATGTGCATTCTATACTACGGAGCGGACATCCAGCTAATAGCTAAACCTACTTTGTGCGGTTACCGGGACAACAAGGTCCAACTGTACCCAATCAACTGTTGCTGCTGCTGCGCTAAACTGTACAAGTCACCAAACATAAACCGTTAGCAACTAACAACCTTCAATACCCAAAAGTGATATTGCTTCCCACAGAAATACATAACATAATTTTCTAGGAGCCATTGTACCTGAGGTACAAAAATCTATTGGCCAAACGGATCACTACTCCGCGGCCCCAGAACCTGATGCTCCTGAAAATATTTAAAGTAAGGGGGATGAGTTCTCGAAAGAACC
>JBBYHH010215715.1:0-13350 GCA_038382905.1 Daphne laureola | reverse complement strand
TAAGTAAGGTATAAATTTACTAAGTATGAAACCTTACAAAGTTTGGTAATTCTCTAGAGTAAAGATTTTCTGGAAAATGGGTTGCTCGGGAACGTCGCAAAGGTTTATTGTCATCTTATAGGTAAGAGGCTTAATTCTCTTAATATGCGTCGTAGTTTAACTTCATGCATATTAGGTTAATTAAGGGTTAGTACTCGGGTCGAGGGTGGGGCCCAGTAACTCCCAAGGCTAGTTATATGCTAAGGTTTTACAACGTGCAGGTTTTTAAGCTTGGAGAGCACTACTTTTCTGATCATGATGATCATGAGACGTATCAGATATGTTTTGGTCAAGTAAGACCACATGACAGTTATATAGGGGGAACCTAGGCCCCATGCAGGTAGCTTGTGACAGGTGTTACTAAACCCCGATCTGATTATGGGTGTTGTCGATAGTGAGAACTCGTGAGGGCCTAGGTGCCACCGGGGGATTACATATCATTTTAATGCATATCATTATACCATGCGATGTTAGGTTGTATATAATTGCTAGTACATTGCATGCTAACCTCTTATGCAGGTAAACGTTTTTAAATTTTGTAATTCCTTACCTAACCTCTTACTGAGTACTTCTCGAGGACTCACCCCCACTATATCAATATTTTCAGGAAACCCTCGTAAGAGGCCCGCGGAGTAGATCCGCCAGGACATAGTTTGATATTTTGATTACCAGAGGTACGTGGGCACTCCTTGATAGTGGTTTATGATTTGATTAGGGGGGTAGTCCCGATAGAGATGTTATAGTGGTATTTAAATTCTCATTGAGCACGCATTATGATTTACTAATGGTTGAACTTCAATGTCTATGTTTTAGCAGCAGCAGAAGTACTTGGGCTTGATAGTCGGTTGTTGATCTCGACTACCCGACACAGTACGTATTCAAAACATTGGCTAGACTCGGCTCTGTAGTAGTAAAACATGCATACTTAGTTAGACATTATTATGGACTGTATATTATTTTATCGGGAAGCTCTCGCCCAACGAAGTGGACGGGCCTCCTCGCTGATGTATTTGTGTTGAGCGGAGCTCAACTTTTATCCTGCTTATGCGCGATTTATCGTAAAACTACTAACGTGTTTCGGGTGTAGGTTTAAGGTTGGTTAGGATGTCCTAAAACCTGTTAAACACGTTAGAATAAATAACTTAAGAAAAAAAATTACAAGACCAGGTTTTTGGGTTCCCTACAACTTAGAAACCTCCATCCAGAATTGACGTCGCCTCCGCCGCCGCTCCCTCAACCATTCTTCTCTAGCTTCCGTCGCGCCAGGTGCGAGGTGGTGGTGACAACAACAAACCTCACAACAAACACACATCATTTTCTAATTTTCCATACAATTTGGGCCCAATAGATAACACATAGTTAGGTGATGATTTCCAACTAACTTCCAACATCAAAGTTACTCCCAAATAACCCAAGAACACACTTTTATCATCACCACAACTCAATTCCATCATTTACTATTTCACCTCAAATTAACCCTTAAAACATAACTTCATGATTCTCAATGAATTGGACAAGCTCCCAAGCATCAAACATACTCCCAAACCACCCAACAACAACAATCTAACATCTATTTAAAGTTCACAAAAAAATTGATCATGAACATAATGAACACTAGCCTCCAATTCGAATCAACATGAGGAATTATGGAGAGAAGCTTAACAACACCTCAAAATACTTCAAATCTATGCTCACCTTACACAAATCTAGTTGAATTTGATGAAGATCCTTTCCCATGAAGAGGCCCTAAAATCGGCAATAAGGGAGAGGGTAGAAGAAATGAACAAATTTCAACTCCCATACTTGATTCTACAATATTTCTCTCATGAAACTTAATCTACCTTTGATTTTCATGAAGAATTGAAGAGATGAAGGTGATGGAGCTGATGAACACGTTGAAGGAGATGAAGCTCCTAGAGCAAAACACAAAATGGAAGAGAAGGTATGTTTCTTCTTTTTTTTTTCTAACTTATCTCATTTTCTATTTCTATTTCATTTCTTTTCTATTATTTTTCCTTTCCTTTTCTTTTCTTTCTTTTTCTTTCTCTTCCTAATCTAGCCGAAATTCAACCCTTCCCCATTTAATTTTATTGCATTTTTATCTCATTTACTTACTAAATACATAAGTTAATGGGATATGATGTCATTCCACTCACCTTTTCTCTAATCCCATTCTTACACATGTTATTCACTCACATTAAATACATAAAATATCCAACATTAGCTCTTCTTCATATTCATAATAAAAATTATCAAGCCCTCAAAGGCTATTTTTGTCCAATTTTCCATGTGGGATGTAACATACACCCCCTCTCAAGGGAGCCCAGTGTCCTTGCTAGCACATGTGCACTGTACTACCCCGCTCTGATACCAAATTGTCACCACCACCACCCGACCCCGGTCACGTAAGGCAGAAGCATGATCGGAAAATGATTGGCGGGCAGTGGAGGCAATGTCGATACTTAACCTACTTCAGGTTTTGCGGACCCAAAACCCGGCCCTTAAAAAAATTTCTAGTTAGTTGACTAAACTTCGTTGCTCAGTTCTAATTTATTAGTGCATTATAAGTTTTTACGGCTTTCTAATTACATCCTAATCATGCACCTGAAATATGTTAGCAGTTTATAGAAAATCGTGCAATATTAAAGCATATATATAGTTGAGCTCCGCTCAATACCAGATACAGCAGAAAGCAGTCCTGCCCATTTCACTGAGCAAGTACTCCCCGAGAAAATAAAAATATACAACCCACTATAGCAATAAGAATAATGCTATCTAACTACATATCCATGCTACATCTACAGATCCTGAATTAAGCCATATTGAATATACTTACTATGCTTGCGTGATCAGGTTAACAGGACTCTGACGATCACACAAGATACTGCTGCTACTTCTAAACACAACTAGCAAAGTTAAACCATTAGTCAAACATAATCGTGCTCACTTAGTATTCAATTATGACTATAACATCTCAATCGAGACTACCCCCAAATCGAATCATGAACCACTATCAAGGAGTATTAGCATACCTCCGGTATCCAGATCTCATTACGACCAGGTGGATTTATTTTGTGGGTTATTTACCAGGGTCTCATGAAAAGTATTAATGTAATGGGCATGAGTCCTCGAGAGGTACTCAGTAAGGGGGTACATAAGGGTGAGAGATTTCTTTTAAAAACCCCTGCATAAAAGGGTTAGCGTGCAATATACTAACAATATTTATAAAAACAATCCTAATATCACATGGTGAATGAAATACAGATGTTATGAATGCTCAGATTTACATCCCGTCGGGCGTCTTCACCTGTCTCATCCCGAAGGGTGGTAGGTGGACAACCTCTTTCCACGACACGACGGCTCAACGGACTGGACAGCCCTCTGGTGGCAATAAGCCATTTCTGTTTGAGGGTTTTAGTAATTTTCGCATGGTACCAGGGTGTGGGTGCACTCCCCGAAATTGTCGGCTGGTCTTAAAAGACCTTGATCAAATCTCCTGTCACTCCATGATCGGTCTGATCAGGGACAGTCTTGATCCGTAGATCGATTTTCCCAAGCTTAAAACCCTGTATCCAGTAACCTTACCATGTAGCTAGCCCTAGGAGTCACTGGCCCCCACCCTCGACCAGAGTACTAGTCATTAATTAACCTAATATGCATAAGGAAAATCGATATCGCATATTAAGAAAGTTAAACCCCTTACCTAATGATGAATAACCAATAACGCAACACCCGGTAAAAATATCTGCTGCGGTCCATAACCAACAGACAATACACTAAACACAAATAAAACTTGTAAGGTTCTTGCACTATATTAGTTAACCTTACTTAACACATTTATCATTATGTTGACTAAAAGTCAACTGTTTGACTAATCTAGTCAAGTCATGCTTAAAATGGTTTAATTAACTTGTAATTTCTCCAAACTTCCACTTAAGCATTGTTTAATCATTAGTTATGATTAATTACACCAATAGTCCCTGAACTTTGTCAAAAGGTGCATTTTAGCCCAAATTGCGCAAAGTCTTCAATTTCACTTTAAATGCTCCCAACTTTTGCACTTATACTTTAAGAGGTTTACTTTTACTTCTTTTACCCATAATTACACAATGTTTTCCAAGATTTGCACTTTGACCAATATTTTCATAAAAAGACAAACCTACCAAAAAATTGTCAATTTTTCACCTTAAGTTTAAATGAGCTTAATTTCACTTACTTTGTAACTAATTACCAACTCATACCAACCTTTTACCAAAATTCTCCATTTTGGTCCTTAACTTTTAAAAAGTGGCAAAACTTTCCTTAATTACCAACTTAGCTCATTTCCACCCAATTAATCACTTTTTACCCAAAATCATGATTAATAACACAACCACCTTTTTTCCTTCTTCTCTTTAATAATTGGGCCATAACACTATTTTTCACCAAAACTTGTTTTTCTTCAACAACGTTTTACCAAACATTTCCAAAGTTTTAAACATACAATTACCAACTTATTTCCATGATTTCTTCCAACAAAATCATACTTAAAAAGCATCCATACTTTCAGCCATTTCCTTAATTTCTCAACATAATATATTTTCAATATTCTTCTTCCACATACATGCTTCTTAACATCACAACAACAACATACATCCTCATTTTCCTTTTTCTAACCCTAATTAGGGTTTCGGCCCAATCTTTAACCAAACTTCAAGATTTCTTTTCCAAACTTCAACCATGGTTTTAGAAGTTCCATAACATCACTAAAACACTTGTACCATAATTGTTCTCAATAAAAATCCACATAAAATCATAGACTTCATATTCATCCATAACAAGATCTTCTTGTTTCAAAATGATTTTCAACATGCTCTAAGCATTAAACTTACTCCAAATATACCCAAGAACAAGATTCAAGCATCACAATAATTTTCCAACATGCTTTGAATTTACACCAATCTTCAAAAATTCCCAAATAATTCTATACTTAAGGAAACATGCTATAATCTTCCATACCACTTCAAAACAACCACTTAAACATGTTTACCTTAGCAAATCCTTGATGAACACTTTCTAGGAATTTTCCAAAATTCCTCTTGTAAATTTCGGTCAACCTAGGAAGAAAATGAAGATGAACTCAAATACTTTCATACTTTGTTTCAATTTGAAACATCCTTTAAAGAGCTTACCTTTGTGATTTCCTTGAAGATTTCTTGAAGAAAAACTTGAGCAAATCTTCCTCCAACACCTTGGTAATTTCAGCTTCAAAAAGAAAGTGGAAGAGATGAGTTTCTTTCCTCATTTCCAAGCTTTGTTCATGAACAAAAACTCATAAAATATGCTCACCTTTAATCCTTCTACAAGCTAGATGATGGTTGGGAAGTGGTTGCTCAAAATCCAAGCTTGAATACCAAGACATTTCTGGGTAGAGCCGTTGGCTTCAAGGAAACTTTTGGTGACCTTATTGTCTTCCTTTCTCCTTGGCTCCTTCTACAAACTTGTACCTTAGATGTTTATGAAGATAGTTGATAAAATATTGAAGAGGAGATGGAAGCTAAATCTTGGTCAAAATGAGGAATGAAGGGCCGGTTGTGAGACGAGAGAAAGAGAGAGTTTTGTGTTTTAGTTTGTAAAATGAAATGGGTAGTAAAATGGGAAGGGGCTGGGTTATTTTTGGTTGGGAGAGAGCTGGTCAAGGGGTGGGTGAAGGGTAGATAATAGTTTAATGGGTAGGCTAGGGAGCATGATCCTAAATTTGCTCCGTAGGCTTAGTATTTTAAGTTTAGGTCAAGGCCTAGTTTATTTAATAAATCCCTACCCAAGATATTTCCTCCCACTATAATTTTGGCTGCACTTAATTAGTGGGATTAATGGGCGTTTTCGCCCAATTTTTCCAAAATGACCATTTCGTCCTCTGACACAAAAAATTGGCAAAGTCGCATGGGTCTCACGTTCCATCTTAAAAGTGTGAAATCCCGTAGAATTGACCTCAAATTCATTCCCGGAATATGAGATTCATTAGAAAATGTATTCCTGCATGTTTAAAACCGAGTCCCAGAAATATCAGAATTTGTCCCTTGGGTAATTTTTCTCGGAAAATTATCATTCGCCAATGGTGACTGTAACACGCTGTCCATTAAAATCTATTTGTAATAAATATAACTTACGTAATAAAAAAAAATAAAGTTAAAAAAATTACCATTTCTTCATAACGATTCATCTTTGACTTGTTGCCATGCGATTTTATTTTGGGACGCTTCTCGCTCTGGGTATTCTCACATGTTCAATTGAGCATCAGCAAAAGCAAAATTCAATAACCCCATCTGAACTCCTTTCAATCGGCCAGATGGTCTAAAGGGGACCCGATGGTTGGTAGGCCCAAAATAGGGTCTACAGAAAAAACCCAAGTGAGTCACCTAGAGAAGGGGACCCATAAAAAACTTGGAGGCACTAGAGCCCAGAGCCCCTCAAGAACGACCCGGACGCATTAGTTGTTCGGGACTCCACTGCTACGTGTCCCCTAACACATACCGCCTTCCTCTCTAGAATAAATGTGTCACTTTATCAGACAAGACTATATAAGTCTACCTCATTCATTCATTTGAGGTAACTATTCACTATATCCTAGGTCTGACACCCTCTCACTCCAATATTCTTTCATCGACATAGGCATCGGAGGACATGCCATCAGTCACAACTCTAGCATGGTCTTTAGATTTTGTTCTTGTGCAGGCACACTCGTCATCCACGATCATGGAGTCATCAATTTCCAAGACTAGAGGGCAAAAGCTCAAGAGCATGGTGGTCCCAATGGATGAGAGGCCACCAAACTGTATGTTCTTAATTTTTTGAGGTATGGCTGACACACTGTGAGGAGAGGGTCCGGGCTGTGATGAGTTGGCTTTTGGTTTACGAGGGAGGCCATTCTCTTGGGGTTGGCGTGGGGGAGGATCTTGCTACATGGGATGTCGTGAGGCGTAGTTACCCAACAGAACTTCCGGCTTGGTACATGCGAACCAGTCTGACCCCAACTCCACTTCCGCCCTCGCCCCTAGCGTAGACGACACTGACCACAGTCCCCGCCTCCACTTCCGCCATCGGAGAGGGGCCCGAATGGCAGATTGATTGCTCGCATCGAGTAGTAAGTCTTTTACTTAGTTATTTTTATAAGTTTGTGTATGTATATATTTAAATACTAAGATATGAAATTTGTGCATTTTTAAACATAGTTCATCCGGTTGTCAAAAATGATTTCCAAAATCACATCAAATTGCTTCTCCGGATTCCCCCACTAGTACTGCGAGCACACACCAGATGAGCTGGAAGACACGAATAAGTTGAATTCGTGGTTCGCTAAGTACTACACGAATATGCTCAACAACATCCGAAAGAGGTGCATGGACAGACGTCCACTAGATCCAGTCAATCCAAACTGCTTGGATTGGATCGACTTGGTCCCTGATAGAGTCAACCCTAGCAATTGGAATAAGCTTCTAGATTATTACAACAAAACAGGGTTCAGAGAGGAATACAAGAAGAACAAGAAGAATGCTAAGACCAAGAAACGATCAAAATTTAAGTCGTTTGGCAACAAGTCAAAGACGACTGTTTATGAAGAGCTGGTAATTTCTTTTAAGTATATATGTTTAATTCTGTAAGTTTATACTCCCACCATCTCTTAAAAGTTGCTACAATTTCTTTTTTGGTTTGTCCTAAAAAACATGCTATATTTTCTTTATGAAAGGTTTTTCACATTAATTTTACTTTATTACCCCTATTTAATCTTTCTACTAAAAAAATTACTTTTGTCCTATATACAAATTTTATCTTCTTACCCTCAAGTCAATACACATTCTTAATCTACGTGTCAGTCAAAATGTTGCATCTAAAAAGAGACTGAGGGAGTACTACTTATGAATACTTTAACACTTTTTAATGGACAATACAAAGAAGCGGGACATAGGCTGAAGATTGACGAGTTCAGAGAGGCGTGGCTCGGTAAGGAATCGATGGTGCTGGTGAGTTTTCATGATCACAATTTCTTAAATTTAATTCAAATTATTACGTTATTATTTTTAACTTAAGTTTCTTCATCTTAATTAGGAGGAATACATGAGGTTTATGTTCGAGAAGTATGGGATAGAGGGACCCTTCCCAGCAATAGATGATGAAATCTACAAGATGGTCGTGGGCTAGTCGACGCGAGGATGTTGGGTCGGTCCCACCCCAGCTTGCCCAGCCCGAGCTGTTTGAGCCACGTCAACCGTCTTAGGTAATTAAAGTTTAATTTGATTAATTTCAAACAAGTTTTTTTGAAGTTCGGCGATCCAAATGTAACGTTCTCTAAACTTAAATTTCCGCGTGAGATCGAGCTGGAGGAGCATCATCAAAGGGACATGGATGAGATCTGTGACCTCAGATGCAGGGTTGCGTCGCTCAAGGAGGACTGTAGTTGTGGGAGTGTTGATCTCGATTTTAAATGGAGGCTTGGAAGACCGAGATGACACATTCCTGGGACGTTGTTTGTCAGCAACATCTTGACGACGGTGCGTAGGGGAGATTCATCCAGCTTTTAGATGTGTGATTAGACTTGGTTGCTTGCTTGTCCTCCCATGCTTCTCCCGTCAGACCACGCCACGCTATGAGCATCTTCTGAGGATGCACCCTACCCCGCAGACCAACCTCGACCTCAGTCATCTCTTCCAGCACCCCGATAATGATTATTGGCCGGATCCGCTATTGTTTACATCACAACCCACCTAGCAGCACTAGCAACCCCCCACACACCTTCTTGGACAAATTATTTGGTTAGGGATGAATGATTTTGCCATTTATTTGAACCATCGTCCAAACAATAATGATCCAAAGAATTTGTACGATTGTTTTGTACATTTTTAGTATCTTAGATGTAAATTAATGATTTATAATATATATTTGAATTCTATATTTAAATTATAAATTTAAGTTATTAGTTTTCAACTAAACATTATTGTAATAAAAAATATTTTGTAAAAAAAGGGACTATTGCGGCCTCTTGTGAAGTTAAATACGGAGTAACTTCTCTGACAAAGCAGCAGCAGGCTTACTACGGCCCTAGCCACAGTAATGTCGTAATAGTAACTACGGTCTAGGGCGTAGTTAGCTTCAAACTGCACCCTTATTTACTGTGGCCCTTCCGGCAGTGTTTACTGCGGCTCAACTATTGTTAGAGCCATAACAACCCTTGTTACCACCACATAGTGTAAACTCAAAAGACACATTCATGAATAAATTTTGTTTATAAATTTCAACATAGCATTCATTGAAACCCCTATGCTCGTAAGTTTTTTCCATTTAACAAACATGTTAGGGTATTGATGTGTAGATTAGTCATGTTGATGGATTGCGAGAAGCTAAATCCGACTAATTAGAAGTAAAAATAACTACTCCCTTCATTCTAAAATGTTTTAAACATTTGACCGGACATGAAGGGTACGTTGTGTTAAAAACTTAAAAATAATAAAGTAAAACTATCAATTAAAGCAAAAATAAGTTGAAGGTTAAAAGTTAACACTATATACATAATTGGGCTTTTGTAGCGCCATTATAGCTAGCCCACCCTGCACAATTCACAATTGAGCAATAATAGCGGCCTATATCAGCTGAAACCTCTGTAAAGACACATTGACCAGCACTCTTATCCTCCCCCTTATTTAATTATGAATGAAACCCTTGATCCCAGTCTCAATCTCTATCTCGCCTCCTCATTCAGTTCTTCAAATTTTCCTTCTCTTCGCCTCTCACCTCTTTGTTTTTCCATCTCTTTTTTTTTTTTATAGATCATTGCTTTCTCTACCTCTTTTTCATCCATCTAGCTTTTTCTCATGAAACTTTAGAACACCGAAGTCCAACAACCATCGAATCTAGTAGCGGTGAGATCGAGTTTCTCAAATCGCCCTCATTCCCTTCGACCCGATGAATCATCTCCTTCCTACTCGCCTCCGCCTTCGATGAGAAGGGATAATCGATTTCCGGATCTCCGGAGACTGACGCACGAACAGACCAGGGTTCAGGTCAAGACTTCGCTCGAATTCATTGTAGAGATTAAAGGTCGAAGACCTATTAAGTTCTTTGCCCATCTCATAGAAGATAAGTTCGAATAACTTGTCAAATGGAGGGTTGGATGAGTCTATGAGGTTTGCTTCAATTTGTTTTATTAGGCAAAACAGATTAATCTTTGATATAAGGTTTTTGGGCTCAGATTTGTAGAATTTATTGTAATATTTCTTAGATCTACTGATGTATGTTTATTGACTTTCAGGTTTTGTGATTTTCTCAAGGCTTTTGTCTCAAAAGCCTCTTGGTATTGTATCTTTGTTATCTTTTGTTGATGAAATTTGCTTACTCAAAGGAATCAAAGAATCAAACTTTGTTGCGTTTAATGTTGTTGTGTTGAAGTTTTGGTTCACTCTTCATTTCTAGGCAGACGAGTAGATCTAGTGTTTCTTGCATTCGTTGTTGTTTTTATTGTTGAAGTTTTGATTTTGTTTTTTATTTGTATTTTTAAAGTATATTTATACAGTCTTCAGCCGATATAAGCAAATTATAGTAACCAACAGCGAAGCCGTAATAGTATTGAACATTTGCGCTACAGTTGTAGTGGGGTAGTAGCGAAAAGGCCACTTATTAGGTGTCCATGAAATACACAGTGTAATAATGGTGTTAAAAGGTTTTTTTTTAAGGAAATAATTTTTTTTTTTTTTGAACGGTTAAAAAAGGAATAGAATTGAACCTTTTTGGACATAGGGAGTATTAATTAACAATAGCTAGCTTATAAGGAAGTAACTTGACTAACAAGTATACCAAACTTCAACCAGAAGCGTTCTCGTTTTAAGATTGGTTTGGCTCACAACAAAGCCAATTATCATTTTCACAAAACTCTCCAGCATCGGTTTCATATCCTTCTTTGTCACAAATTGTCACGACATTGCTTACTGGCTCTCCCACCTGTTCATCAAAACTAAAACACCCTCATTCAGGCAAATACACCGCATCATGACAAATCTCAAGTAGAGTCGAGATTCGATCTCCAACTCCTTGACCAGGATCAACACCTATAACATGTAGTCGCACTGCAATTAATCATGATAACCATTAATTGTACTTTCACAAACCTTAATTATGAAGGTCATCTTCATCTGTTCTTCAAAATTTAAAGAAAAAACACAAAAGTAGGCCATTTTATGGAAATAAAGGTTAGAGAAAGGAGAAGAGAAGAGAAGAATGGAGTCCTAAGTGTGTCGAAGGTGAATATATATATATATATATATATATATATAACTGGTAAGGGGGTAATTATAGGTTTTGAAAAATCTGAGCCATAACGATTTATTCAGCAGTGATAAAAGTTGGCCACCGCCCAAGATTCCAAACTGAATGCCTCTTTGTTGCTTGTCCATCTATTAATTACTCCCTCCATCCCATTCATGTTATTGTTATCCATTTTCCTTTACAAAAATGGAACATAAGAGTATATTTAAATAACACCATTAATTCATTTATTAAAAAATGGACGGTCTCAATTAAATGCATTAGGGACACACGGAAATAGGGACAAATCATCTTGGTTTACTGTCCATTGCCTCGTTAAGGCCGCACGCCCGTAACCATATTTGTCTTCATTATTCTAGGAATACAAAGAGATGGGGACAAATGATCTTGGTTCTCCCACCTCGATCTCACCATAGTTTATCCGTTATTGTACGCCTCCTTTCCGCCACCGTCATCATTGAGCTCTCTTATACCGTTAGACAAAACTTATCAATTTCGCCACCGTCATCGTTCAGTTTTCCAATCAGTTTACAATGGAAAGAAGAGAGTAGATTCTTCATGGAAGTAGTGGAATGATCGATTTTCAACGACATAGAAACACTTGGAAGTAGAGCTTATTTGAGCAAGGTGACGATGTGGTGGTGGTTGTGATGGTGTTGGCAAGATTTTTAGTAATAGAAATTCCAACGAACAACGGTTGGACAACCAAGCTAATGAGAGATAGAGGAAATGCTTACAGTTTGAAATCACAAAACAAGTCACCATTATAATGGTAATAACGATCGAGGCATTTCTCGCAGTTAGCCTCATGTCATCTAGCTAATACTCCGTTTGTGAATTTTCGAAAATTTTGAGTTATATGTATTTTTGCTTTAATATTGGTTGGCTATATATAAAAAGTCCGTGTTCGTGTCAAGTTACAACTTTCGTTTCTTACATACATGAAGAAATAAAAACATATATTGGGATTTTCATCCTTGCATTGGGATTGTGGTAGCAAGCATCACACGTTTTCTGTTGTATGCAAAACATGTACGATAATTTTTTTCTGATCTCTTTTTTAAAGTACAATCTTCAGGATCTTAAAACGGGACTATGAATTAAGGATGATGGGGGGATGAAGAGGAAGCAATGGGATAGAGAACAACAACGACGGGTTGGGGATCAATGGCAACAGGGTTGGGAGCGTTAATGGTGGAGTGGGGATCGAGTTGTAGTAATGTGGGGAATGCCAGCATCTGTAGGGGTGGAGAAATTCGCCCATGTGGTGATAGGAGTTGGTGCGTTGGCGCAATGATGGAAGTAGAACGGGCCAACGATAGAGATGTCAAGTGTGTTGGCCACGAGGGTGGGAAATGGGAAGTCTCGATGGGGAAAGCTTTTGGATTAAGTTTGGAACATTTTACGTGACACTAGATAGATTGGAAAGGAAGAATGAAGGCGGTGAATGATTAGGCGATGTGAAATCCAGAACATGGGATTTCCGGTAAGATCCCCATTCCTTCCTTTAACATCACCCAAATCACCAGCAAAATCATCGATCCCCCTTCTTTCCCTCAATTCATGCGCCCAAATAGCCAACAAAACCGTTGATCCCACTTCATTATGCGACTAAAACTCTGGTCCCAGCACATTAGTCACCTAGAAAACATTGATGCCCATAGATCCAATAATGACGCTCATGAGGCAACTTATGATACTCACGTTATTGAATATGTTAATCACAATTAAAATTTATAGAAAATGACATAATTCTTTGCAAATATAAGTTACGTCAACATGTGCATGAGAATGATGCTCGTGGAGTAAGGAACGATCTTCATGATGATAAGAAAGATGCTCATAGTATCAATCATGATGTAAAGAATGGTGCTCATTGTTTGTAGTGATGTCAATAAAGATGCTCATGGTGTCAATTAGGTAGTGTTAAATGATGCTCATGAGATCACGAATCATGCTCATGCTTTCAACAATGATGCTCGTAGGGTTGCAGATGATGCTCACGGTTTAATGTTTAGT
>JBBYHH010215604.1:0-13352 GCA_038382905.1 Daphne laureola | reverse complement strand
GTTAATTCTCCTGTTTTATGTTCAGCATTTCAGCAGTAGTAGCCGGAGTGTGACTTGCGGTGCCTTTCTCTCAGGCCGCAAGGTACAATCCTGCTTTGGTACTCGGCTCTGTAGGGCGTAGAGTGCATGTAGCAGCATATAGATACTTGACTGCTATTTTGGATTCTGGACTATATTATTGGAAGTCTCGTGCCCAATGAAGTGGGCGGGACTACGCATCTCAATCTCCATGTTCGCTAGGTCCGCCTCTTCTCTGATTCGGATTGACTGGAATCAGTTGTTGATTTGTGATTAAAGTCTGATTCACTCCGCCATTGCTTAATGAGTATGTTGTCTCTTATTAAGCGGAGTTTGTGTTTGTTGTTCTTGCTCCAGACAACTTCTTCGTCTAGTCCGATCTTTGATTCTCAGCGAACTGTCAATTTCAGAGCTCCAATCTTTGTCGTGGAACAGTTTTCGGTCGCGTCCAGACATTTGGAGAGGAAACGCCCGACACTGAGCACAACATTGAGCTGCCACCGCGAAACCCTGGGCTATCCGGTGAGCAGGGCATCTAACGCAAATCCAGGCTAGGTTATCGGAGAATTGCTATGAGTTGTGCGCAATGAGGCCGCACAACTCGATCAAAGCGTCCATTTCGATCCAAACGAGGAACTACGAGACAACGAGATTCAGATTCTCGAAATCAAAAGCTGAGATCGGCAATGAGGAGTTTCAGGGCTCGAGAATTTCATCTAATCGCTCTTGGTGGCGGTGGTCTCAGTTGTAAGTACGTCGTCATGAGCGTCATCATCGTCGTTGAATCTTTTGTGAAAAGTGAAACTTGAGGTTGAGGATGAGGATGAGGATGAGGATGAGGGATGGATTAGGATGAAAATTTGTTTTGAATTTGAGTAAATTTGTTAATTTTCAGAAATTTCATAATCTAATTTAAAGTTAATTTTACTGAAGTGATAAAAATTGTAAAAAATATTAATGATCGTGACATTTAGGACCTGTTTAAAAAAAATGGTAAAACAAAGTCCTTTGAACAAAAGTTGGTGGTAAATTCAGCGAGTTTCCCTTTTAAAAAACATGAACTTGCGACAAGACGACGGAGGAAGCTCAAATGATCGACTGTTGATAGTAGGAAAAGGAATCTAAAACAAACTCACCTGTTACAATGGCTTCCATCTCGCTGCAATCCCGAAGCTACAATACCCCTCAAATTGGCGCGCTTTCCTCGAATCGAAGTCAATCCTCCGCTTTCTTTGCATTCCAATCGACCCTCCTCCGTTCGCGGGTTTCGCCCGGGTCGCTTTTCCTTTCAGTCGGTAAGACCCAAAACGTACCAGTTCGATCGTCCGTTACCGATCCTGCTAGCCGCTGTTTCGATGTTGTGATTGTCGGTGCCGGCATTATTGGGCTGACGATCGCTCGGCAGTTTCTGATCGGTTCCAATCTATCGGTTGCAGTTGTTGATAAAGCCCTTCCTTGTTCTGGTGCTACTGGCGCGGGTAAGGTTTCCTGAATCTAATGCTAAGTGGATAGAGATTTACATATTGGACCCCATATAGGTTCATATTGAGGCGTATTTGGCTAACTGAGAATGTTTCTGTATTCTTTCAATCCTTCAAATGTGTTCTGTTGCATATACCACAAAGATTAGTTAGCTCTGCCATTCATTTCCCGTCTCCTTTTTGGTAGTTATACTTGTAGTTTCAGTTTTTCTTAGTTGTCAATAGAGGAGCAGCTTGATGAGCTGGGGATTTTGTTGAAAAGGTAGCCTATTTCCTGAGTTCTGATTACTTGTAGGATGTCTGTACCTTCTATTTGGCGTTTAAGCTGGTTCCAGGGCAGGGCTATATATGGCTTGGACACAAGATACCTGGAAGTGCCACATGGGAACTCAAAAAGAGAAGCCATCAACTCTGGGAGCTGTTGGCAGAGAGCATACGTGACGAAGATGGAAATCCTCTTGAAGAATTAGGTTGGAAAAAGACAGGTAGGGTCGCCATTTTGTGGATGATCTATAACACACTGTCCCTCTTCTTTTCACACCAGAATTTGAAAATGGTTTCACATAGAGCTGTATTGAATTGCTGAAAATCTCTGCTGAGTTTTCTTTGATAATAATTTTTAGCACCCTATACTGATAAAAACATGCTAACCCAAAAAAGCTACCAGAAAGTTATACTCACTTGATTGTTTCTGTTCAAGCCATTACCCTGTCACATTGCACATCATTTTTGGGTAATAATCATAACACACTATGATATCTACTCCAGGCAGCTTGTTAGTCGCTCAAACTGCTGAAGAATTAGCCTTGTTAGAAAACAGGGTAAGGCAATTAACTGAATCGGGAGTTCGATCAGAATTATTGTCTAGTAGTGACTTGCTTTCTGAGGAGCCTACACTTTCAATTAGTAGCGAAGGTGGGGCTGCCTTCACACCTGATGATCACCAAATGGATGCTCATCGTACTGTCTCATATATTCAGAAGGTATTATGGTCTGCACTACTAACTAGTATTCTTTAGTATTTTTTTCCCTTTTCCCAAAAAGAAAATATAGATATGCCTTGATTAGATGCATTTCGTATATTGATCCATAGGTCAACAGAAGTTTTGCACCAAAGGGTAGATATGCAGAGTACTACCATGAGCCAGTTACCGCTTTAGTAAGGTCAGCCTTCTTGCCACTGAAAGGAATGTGCTGATCCATGGTCTTCTCATTGCTGTTAATATTTCTCTGAATAACAAAGCTATCCATTCTTAGATCTACCAGCTCTGGGGAGATTCAAGGTGTCCAAACTTCCAACAACACCATTTATGCTGAGAAGGCCATTGTTATTGCTGCTGGTTGTTGGGCTGGTTCTTTGATGCATGACCTGCTTCGGGGCTCAGATTTCACATTGGATATCCCTATAAAACCTCGAAAGGTGAGCACAATCAGTTTTGAAGCTCTTGCCTCTTTCCATTTATGATTGCTCCATGCATTACTTTGTGCACTTAGCCTTTCCTATTTCTCAAGCTTGTGTGGATGTTTTTTCTTAGTTTCTTTGCATGCATGTGTGTGTGTGTGTGTGTGTAGATAACAGATGGCGTGCAGAATTAAAATGAAAAATGAAAGGGGTGTAGGGTGCTTACTGGAATTAGATCTTACCAGTGGAGGCCCGTAATCATGGAGATGATTACACATCCGACACTGTTCTCAATTTTTAAATCTGCTAAGACAACCCCCACCATGTAGATTCTCTGTATGTTTTAGGCCTTGAGTTGCTTGAAAGATTATCCTGTACTTTGGCATCTTGGACAGGGTCACCTTCTCGTGCTTGATAACTTTCTTTCCCTTGAGTTAAACCATGGGGTGATGGAGGCTGGTTATGTTGATCATCAAAATTTAGTGTCAACTTCTGGTGATGGTGATGAAGGTCAAAGCTTATCTATTTCCATGACAGCAACACTGGACATGTCTGGGAATCTTTTACTGGGTAGAGATCCATAATCCTTGTTACCAATCATGGATTATCTATTATGTAGCTATGATTCATTTCTATCATCCGTTTTTTCAGGGAGCAGCCGGCAGTTTGCTGGATTTAGTACAGAGGCAGATGAAGTTGTAATATCTCACATATGGCGTAGGGCGGGAGAGTTCTTTCCCCAATTAAAAGCATATTCACCCAAAAGTTTAATTTCAAGCGGAAGAGTTAGAATAGGTTTACGCCCTTACAGTAAGTTCAGTTCAACTTGGATGATTTCGTAAGACTCATATGGTTGGGAAATGAGTATCCGAAACTAAATATTGAACTACCTTTTATCAGTGCCTGATGGGAAGCCAATTATTGGTCATGTTCCTGGTTTATCGAATGTCTTCCTTGCTGCTGGTCATGAAGGAGAAGGGCTTTCTACTGTAATCTTCTCTCTCTCTCTCTCTCTATGTGATCTGTAAACAAACAATATGTTTAGCGAAATTGTGAAATTGCGCAAAGTTTGACATATATTCACCCTCTCTGCACCAGAGCTAAGATTAACTGTTCAGCTGCTGTTTTTATCCAAATTTCAGGCCTTAGGTACAGCGGAAATGGTAGTTGATATGGTGCTAGGCAACCCTACGCATGTGGATCATTCTGTTTTTGCTATTGGGCGCCAAGGTTACTAGCTTTGTGAATGTTTAGACAAACAATTTGAAGTATAAACTGGTCTTGTCAATAAATCTGGTTGGAATTTGATCCAGCGTCAGCTTTGGACTTGCAGATCCTTGTTTTGTAGACAAATATTCTGGTATGTGGTTGATTAACAGTCTTGATGGGAAAAGTTCATAGTAAAATTACATAAGGCTGTGCATAAATTTTTGTTTGACAATCAATGAACATGTGAGACTGTGATTTATTTGCAAGGATGAAAACATTGTTTTGAGTAAATTTATGTCTAAAGGTAGATACAGCATGAAATACAAAGATCTAAAGGGATATGAGTAAAGTTCACTAGTTCAGTGGCCTATATGAAACTTGGAAGCCTTAAAGTCGGAAATGTAGAACTTCAATGGCTATTTGTACATTACCCAACTTAGCTGAAGGAATACAAAATACAAATGGACATTTGACTTGTACCAAAAACGAACAGTGGCTAAACAATGGCCATGTCGACCCTCCAAAAGCTCTCCTACCAATTCAAGATCAACCGCCTCCCTTCCGTCTCCTACAACCTCATCTCGCGATCCTCCGCCACTTCGGTCGCCCCGTCGCCGGCGAGCGGATCGAGGAAGGTCTCCGATCGAATCGTGAAACTCTTCGCCGTCGATCCGGAGGGCCAGAAGCGTGAGATCGTGGGTCTCTCAGGCCACACTCTTCTCCGTGCTCTGGCGAATAGCGGCTTGATTGACCCAGCGTCGCACAGGCTAGAGGACATCGACGCTTGCTCTGCCGAGTGTGAGGTACAAATCGCGGAGGAGTGGCTGGAGAAGCTTCCTCCTAGGTCTTACGACGAGGAATACATTCTGAAGAGGAATTCTAGGGCTCGAGTCTTGAACAAGCACTCGCGCCTTGGTTGCCAGGTCGTCCTCACGCCTCAGCTCCAAGGTATGGTCGTCGCTGTTCCTGAACCCAAGCCTTGGGATATTCCGTAAGTTTTGATGAAATGATTTCGGGTTTTGTTTTGTTCCATTTCATATGGATCCGCCTTTCTGTTTTCCTGAATTTGAAATGAAACTTTCCGATAATAATGCCTAAATTTGCTGTGATTTCTGAACAATCCATACAGATTGAGTTTTTTAACTTGATTTTCTTCTTCTGGAAATCTTTGTTTGAGTAATGTAGGATGGTTTTTTGATGAGTAGAAGACACTTTTGCTGTTGAATGTTGTAATCTCAACTAATTAGATGATTGCGGTCAGTCACAGATGAAAATTGTTATATGCATAAGATCCTTTGTGATGTTAGCTAACATCCTACTCTCTCCAATCCAAGCATATTGATGCTTTTCAAAATTGATTTGTCCCAAGTTAGTGGTACTTGTATATATTCATGTAGCTTCTTTCAATTCTTAGCTTACTACTAAGAGTGTTCATTTATAGTTTACAGGTTCTTAGGACCTTCGCACTCAGCAAGATGAAATTTAGCAGTCCTTTGTCAGTTTTCAAACAAAAATCTTAATGTCCGTTCATTTATGAAAAATTTCTAAAATTTCCATTTCAAGCTTCCTTTATAAATAGTTAGTATGTATAACTAGTCCTTAACATGAAGGAGAGAAAATCTTGTTTTCAAAACTTTGGAAATAGAGAATTTCAAAATAATGTTTTCTATTTTAACACATGAGTTTTGAAAACAAGGTTCTCTCTTTAATAACTAGTTATACATTCCAACTATTTATAAAGAAACTTGAAACGGAAAATTTGAAAAAAATTCATAACCTTTTCGGATGTGGTAAACGTTGATGCAATTCTCAAATGGATCCGAATTGGTTTCTAGATTTTGGTGGAGCAGACGTATTGGTTCAGACTGGTCATTGCAACCATGTGGATATGCAGTATATTTATGTTGGTTAGTGTTTCGGTTGGACTAAAGGCAGATGTTTAGTTTAGTTTAGTTTAGTTTAGTTCGTGGGATGTGAAAATGGTTTCATGTCATCAGCATCTCCAAATCCTAGGTTATAGTTGCATAGCTGCTTAATAACAACTGTAAGGAAAGTATGCCCACTGAACACAGTTTCATGTATAGCATCAAAACAATCGATAAGGCCATGAATATGATTACTTGGAAAATTAGTAGAGAACCGAACCTGTGTTCTGAAAAACATGAATGAAGAAGCAAAAATGTGTACACATGTTCCATACAAAAAGTGGGCATTGTTTATCATCAAACTTTGAGAGCCTTGTTCGGTTGCCATAAATAATACTCATTTCACAAACTTTTTATCACTATTTATTTATTTATTTATTTATTTTCTTTCATGAGTATCACAGTCATAATCTAAACACAACAAAAAAGTTTCTTCACAAACAAAACTCCGAAAAAACACATGAAGAAATCGTCAAATATATACACAAGTGGGATATGATTTCAGCAACTCAATGTGTAAAATCAACATGCAATTTTAACAACAAATCAATTAAACAAATCAAGGAGATAAATTCTCGAATTAACACAAATGATAATTAACAACTGTGGAAGAGCAACAGAATCAACCAACAAGGGGGAAAATTCAGCAAAGTGATGAATCAACATGCAATGGAATTTACTGGAGGGAGAGACACTCATCTTCACATAAGAGGACCGCCGACAATCACTACCTTGCCCGAGCTGTTTCCACGCGCCACCATTGCCTCCACTCTCGTGGATCTCCTGCTCCCGTCGCACAACCGGGCAAGGAGTTCTGGTTCGCTGGCGTTGATCCGTTGCCACCGCGTCAGAGCCGCATCACCATCATCCGTCGTTAAGGTCCAGCGAATGTGCCCCGTCCCTCATCTCTGTTGATCGGCTCAACAGAGGGGCCATTTGAGAAGACGAAGAATCGGCTCTGTTCTTTTTTGTTTGGATGGGTGGTGAATTTCAAGTTAATTCACCGTGATTTAGGCTACCTTACTTCTCCTAAATTCACCTCAGCTCCTAATTATATGAGGTGAATTAGAGACTAATTCACTAATGAATTAGATGGGGTGAATTAGTTCATAATTCACTTAAAATTCTTAAATTTAAAACCCCCTATTAATAAACAAACAAACAAAATAAGTGAGAAGAAAGTGTAAAAAATAAAATTGAAAAAAAAGTTCGTAGGCAATGTATCAATACTTTATGAATAAAAAAAATAAAATAAAAACATCATTATATCTTTTTCAATAAAAGAAAAAATATGAAGAAAATCACCAAAAAAAATAAAAAAGAGAAAGCAAAAAAATGTGAGTTGGAGCTTGTAATAATAAGCTGGAATCGCATTAGGAAAAGAAAAACAGTGAAAGAAACTGGAATTGGGTCGCGGTCCAAGAAAAGAAAACGGCCCGACCCAAGAGTTGTCTGGGTGGAAACCCTAATCCTAAGATTGGTGTATACTATAAATATGGGAGAAATTGTGCTTCCTTTTGTTGCAGGCGGCAGAATGAGGATTGTAGAGATTGCTGCTGCTGCAGAAGCCATAGATGTGTAGTCGTAGGTTATTAATTTTCTTTGTGTATGTGTGGATTAGCAACGCAAGTCACAGCTTCTTGGTTGGATTCTGTCAATGGATCCAGGCAAACTTAGAATAAGAATCTTGCAATATTGAAAAACGCCAGTGTCACTCGCCTGAATCTGATCATCTCACCTGATTTTTCAGGCCCTTATCCCACTGCCACATTCATAAAATAAGATTCTTCTGCAGCAAACGCACTCTGTCCCAATAACTCTTCCATGTTTTGAGGCAATTTCTTCGTTTGCTACACTAACATCTTCTTACTTACTCGCCCATCAGATCCTCTTCTTCTTTGATCTGATGTTGTTTACGGGCGCAGCATAGAGTGAGATTACATTTATCTTTTATTCTATCTAACTTCATTTGCAGTGGTTGATCTTTGAGAAGGATTTCTAACTTCTTAATTACTACCGGTTATGAGATAATCATGCAAATAGACGTATGAACATTTATCCAATTGGTTATGAGATGGAGTCTTGTGTTCCCTTACCTTCAATATATTAAAAAAAATAATCATGCAAATAGACACAATAATTTCAGACATGCTTATAGAACATTTAGTTCCTATCCCAACTTAGATAATTGATAAACAACTCTGGCGTTCTTTACCAGGATCAGAAATTTATGCTCCATTAGTAATAGCAAGTTGATAGAAATTCAGACAACATTAACATCTCACCTTTAGATGCTCCTATCAACCAGGAAAATGAAAAAAGAACAAAGACAGACGGGCCATTTTTGAGAAACCATGAAAATGAAACAGACTTGTTTGTTCAGTTGATACACAAATTAAGAGGTTGATTGGGTTGGTTCATTCTTAGCCTCGAGGTGTTTTTTCTCATAGTCATTGACACTGCTGTAGATGCTATAGAGAGCAAAGGAGACATAAATGCTGCAAGAGATGAGGACGACGGCGACCATCGCGCCAGCGGTGGTCCATGATGGGTAGACGCCGCAAGCCAGCATTCCGAGCTTGAGCTGCACCACGTCCACCATGGAAACCCCGAGGTAGGCGCACCCCATCAGCGAGCCGCCCATGGACAGAACCAGCAGTGTGATCCTGATGGCCATTTTGGATGGAGTCTCCGCATGCTCCTCGTGCACTCTGATGAAGATGCTAAGTGCCTTTGCCACCACGCTTGACAGAAGGAACCATGCGAAGGAGATGACTTCCGACACCACCAGCCGCTTCCCGATGTCTGGAGGACATGCTGGCTTATCATACAGTGGACGGCCATTTGGAGACGCCATGGACAGCCCCAGGAAAACTGCCACTGAGAAAAGCTCATTCACTTTCACCAGGTCCTCCATTACTGCCAAGTGTACAGCCTGCATTTTCTTCTCCTCCCCATTTTCCTTCTGTTCGCTGCACCATGACACCAAATTAATTAGTTTAAGCCAACCGCTAATTAGTACATATTAAGTGAACCTTTTTAATGCTTCTACCAACCGCTAATGGCTACCATTTTTTAGCTTTCCAATCTGTTACACTATTCCGAATGGACCATCATTAGTTTAGACTAGTATGGTTCACCCCGTTCGTTGCTGCGGGTGTAAAATCAAAACTAAAATATAATAGTTAATTAATTTTAATTTATAATAATAGAAGTGTAGAAATAAATATAAACATGTTATATGTTGAAATATTAATTTTCCAAAATTTACATGAGTTATCTTTATCATTTATGATTATTCAAGTTAAGAAATATTCATTAAATTTAAATATCTATCAATATATTGTTTTGATAAATCATTTTGAGAAAAATCCCTTCATAGACTACACACATCAAATTAATATTATAGATAAAATATTGAAAAATGTGCGATTCATAAATTTTGAGAGTAATGGAGTATAATGTAGAATGAACTAAAGTGTTATTTGCATAAATGTGTAGAGTTTGTCCAAAAATGAAATGTGAGATGTAATGATGTTTAATGATTTTATGATTAGAGGAGATATGTGATTATTTTGGAAATTTTAAAATGTAAAAGTACTCTTAATTTTATCTAAGAGGGATTCATTGGACATAATTGTCACTGAAATGGTTAGCATGTGTATATATTTTTTTTTTTTTAATAGCCATTTAGATGACTGGTTTGAAAAGAGTTAATATGAACTTAACTGTGATGCGGATAAAAATTGGGCGTTTATATGTTAGTTATATAAAAATAGGGAAGTTGTTTTAGCAAAAATGAGCGAGTCTTGTATGCAAATTTTATGGGTAATGGCAAAATATAAGTTTTACTCATCCTATTACATTTTCATATCTGACTTCATATAGTTTCAGGAGTTTCATCTATAGCATTATTAGTTCTAGTAACCCACAAGATATAAGTGTAACATACGTAAAGTTATGGGTATAAACTGAAAGATATGAAAAAATGAAGGATCAGAAGTGAGTTCAGCCCTCTTTATTGTTCATGAACAGTAAAAGAGGGCCTCCTTCTTTAGAAGGTATATATAATTAGACATTACCTTGTCGTCTCAGCCGTGCTCATGGTTGATTTTTGTGGAGTAGTACTAGTACTACATGAAGAGTGTCATAGCTAGTACCTGGTCTCGCCCAAATGTACTTATAGCAATTCTATATGCCTTGGAGAATAAGTAACATATATTCTATATGGTCTGGTGAAGCAAGAATAGAGTGCCAAAGATATTCTATACTGAACCCTTCAAGGTAAGGATAGATTAACGACTTTAAGTTTCAGTACATGCACAAGTCTAAGAAAAATGATCAACGATACATGAGTTATGAATACTCATGTGCTCTAGGGGTGAAAAACGAACCAAGTCTGTTTGAACTTGGTTCGAGCTTGAGTTTAATCAAGCCTCACGAGTCAAGTTTCACGAGCCTCGAACTTGAGTTTAAGCTGTTTTTTTATTTATATACTCTTGTATTAAACAATCTGAACTCGTGTTTCGAAGGTTCGGCTTGAGTTGAGTTGTGAGCCTACATGAACTTAACGTGAAATTTACCTTTATTTTATTAAAATGATGTAATATATCTATGTTTTTTTGAGCTTCTCGAGCAAGTTTGAGTCTAATTGAGCCTCAGAAGTCTTCAAGGCGAGCTCAATTTTTTCACGAGTTGGATTCAAGCATGAAAAATCGAGTTCGATGAAGTTTGAATTGAGCTTGAATTGAACCTAATTTTCACGAGCTCAAGTTGAGTTTGTCAGGTTCGGGTTCAGCTAGGCTTGACTCATTCTCACCCCTAATCTGCTCGCTCAAAAATATACCCTTGATGATGATGTTTGTCTTGTTAACTGCTTAGCTATGTCTACTCTATGCAGTTTTACTATGAACCTTCTCAAATGTGCAATTTATCCTATTGTTAACTTGACTGCAACATAAATATTGGGACGTTAAGTCCTCCAAATCAAACGCCACGCATGTACATGGGACCCACAAAAGCTGACATGGACGTTGATGTGTATAATGATGTTGATTGAGGAGAAAAATGCCAAGTAGATAAGCTTGTGTAATCTGCCAAGGACGAGGGAGGGACACTCTTTTCAGCAGTACGAAAAGAACAAAGCACGATCATGATAACAAATGGGTGTCTTTTTGCACATTTGATGGTGTTGATTGAGTTGGGTCTTGACACATGGGAAGAAGATCGCAAAACGAAAGTTTCAAGTACATAACATTCGCTTCATCACATAACTTAGTATGTGTTTTGCACCTTTTGTGATCTAGAGTACTAATTTTCTACTTAGTAATGTACGTTACTAAGTAATTGTGTTGTGCATTCTACACCTGATGAACAGTGTTATCGTGTGTGATCAGCATTTTAATGTTGATTGACAACATACTTGTCTTGAACAATATCGACTGAATAAATATTGATCTGCATAGTTGATCGACATCTCTTTACACTTGATTAGCAGCGCGTTGCTGTGTTGGTGGTGATGACTGTTGGAAAACTCAACTGAATCTTGTTGATGGAAACGATGATTTGTAATGCAATATCAAATCATTGGAAGAATGAGTGTGGTGGTGGAGATGAATGATTGTGTTCTTTTTTCTAAATTGGAATATATTGTTGAGAGAAACGAGAATCTTGTTCTTGTAATCGCGTCTGCAATTTCGTCGCATCGGTTTTTATTTTTTGATACATTTGGGGATAGATGATGGGGTTGGTAGAGGCTTGAACTCAAGACTTCCATCTCATGTCCTCAAGAGCATGACCATTAGGTCAAATGCTTAGGACTTCGTCGCAACGGTTTAGTTGTTAGAAGTAGATCTGGAATCGTGATGGAAAGCTTGAACGGAAGATTCAATGACACGTGATGTAAATAAAAGGAAAATTTGTATGTCAGAGTCTATAGCTGCTATAATTACATATTATGGCGCTGAGAAGTGAAATGAATTTGGGAGAGAGGGGAATAATAGTAATAGTGCCAAAAGTTTATCTGAATTAATTAATCACCCACCCGAAAATAACAGACATGCATTTGAGTTAATAGATATCAATATAATTTGATTTCATCAAACTTGGAAATTAAACCCAATAAAAAAACAAGCAAACAAACAAATTAACACACCGTATAAATTAAATCCAATCTCAACAAGGCCAGACCAATATTGAGTTAAGAAACCCAATTACAGAAAATTGAATTACGAGGGGGCGATTAATAATTAATTAATCTTTCTCAACCTTTAAAGCGGCGTAATAAACTGAATAACCCATGAAGGGAACGTAGATGATAAGGGCGATTGAGACGATTGAGACAAGCCATCTGGTAGCCTGCAATGCATGAGCGCTTCCGCATTCCAACGTCCCAACTTTCACTTGGATCATGTCCACCATTGACACCGTTAAGAATATGCAGCCCAGCACAGATCCTATGATCGACAGTAACAACATCACCGATCGCATCACCTGCATGCATGTAACATCAGTACGTACGTCCAAAAAGATTCAATTGTAATGATCAGTAGTAGCTAAGATCTAGACTTAATTATGTACGTACCCTGTTGGTGATGGTCTTGAAGTCGTCCAAGCTGCTGCGGCTTATGAAGAACTTGAGGGACTTGGCGACCAGACTTGAGAAGAGGAAGCAGGAGAAGGCGGCGACCTCGTAAGTAACAAGGCGTTGGCGAATGCCAGTGCTAGCGTGACACTCCGGCCGAGAGTCCAGGCTCTCCTTCTCGCTGGAGAAGGAAATGCCTGTGAAGACGGCGAAGGTGAAGAGTGAGTTCACGCCCACAAGGTCATCCAACGCCTTCATGTATATCTCCTTCACATTCTCTAGCTTTATCAACCCCGTCCTCACATGTTCAGCTCCATTTCTAGTACTACTGAAAATTATAATTGAATTCAAACCACACAAAATTATTACTACTACTCATTTAATAGTATATATTTATTTTGGAATAATAATAGAATATGAAACTATAATTAATGAAGAGACAACGTTAACTTTGGTGCCATCGATTAGTCGGCTGTGAAGCCCCGTAGGTATTGATGGGTTGTTTGGTGATGCATCCATGGAGGCCGGGGTCTTATATTTAGAGGGGAAGATCTTTCTTTCTCTATGCCTTGAAGTGCAAGCAAAAGGCAGTGAAAAGATAAAGGGGCTTGTGGAAGAGTAAGTATGGAGATTTCGCATTTCTATATTCCAATTGTTAAAAGGACCGATTCTTCCAGTTCACTACAACTTTAGATTTTTCTCATCCTTATTTGCCATTTTATTCTGGTATAACA